>JAXQGS010000157.1:0-27150 GCA_037040325.1 Mucor sp. M7501 | reverse complement strand
ATGCGTTTCTACGATTGTTTTGAGCATAGAAACACCTTAGTAGAAAACTTCATTTTCGAGGTGAAAACGTCCATCATCCAAAATCATCAATTTTTCCCTTGCTAGTACAGGGCAAAATTTGACAAAAACTGATCATCAACTCGATCCCCAAAAAATTGCTGGAAAGTGATTCCTAACCTAATGTCAGGTCGTAGAACACGATTGCGCCTGTTTCGAGGCCGAGATCGCGCTTTGTTGGCGAGATACAAGCGATTTAAACCCTTGATTTTACAGTGGTAAATACATTTGAAGGTTGCTTACTGAACATTGTGCTTAATAACATCTGATTTGATGGTCTGTTGTTCATCATCTAGCGAAACAGTGCTTAAAGAGGACTGTTGGAATTACACCAAGGGACTGTTGAAGTAACCAAGAAAATTTTTTCTGAAGCCTATTTAAAGCATCGTGTTGGGTGTCCATCTCTTGAGGTTTTTTTTTCTTCATCTGGTTGTTGTAACCACAAGATGGTCATGGTAAGTTGAACAGTACGTATACGGAAAGAAATTGGACAAGAGAGAATTATAAAATGATGCTTTTAGCAAAAGTATTTTTGTTGAATTTCTTCAAATGAACTACCAAACATGATTCAAATGACACCCTGACAATAATTCTCTCTGACATTTCTTTGTCTGTATTGCTATTTGTTTTGTAACATTTACTAATTACTACTCTATTACAGATGCATGGCTTTCTCTCTGTGGTTTTAATTTTGATGTTTGAATGAATAAAAATTGTATTTGTATCATTATTTTGCTTTTTTTTTTTGTTTTGAAATGTGTATACTTTTTATCTCTGCGAGCTGTGATACTAGCAAGATGACTAGAGCTGCAATGATAGAATAGTTACAACTGCTCTTGCTGATTCATGATTTTAAATCTGTTCCCATCGGATTAATTTACCATCAACCTTGTCTGCATCTTCAAATGTCTTTTCTCTGGACATTTGTCTAGTTTCTATGATGCCTCTGGCTTGAAGCTTCACTATTGCAGTTCAATCATCATGTCGAGACGTCTCTATAAAACCCCTAATGAATGTCTGCAGCGGTCTATTCTACATTTTCCCTACATCCAGGGCTACTGCCATATAACATTGGAAAGCAATGTCAGCCGAGAGCCTCTGCTTCTTTATGTATATACAATGGCCACGCCAAATTCAATTGTATTCATTTGCATCCCCAAATTTGGGTTTGCCAATACAGCATTGTTGTGGTGCAATGACCAGTGATCTCGCGGAGAAAATATCCGTGGTTGTTGTTGATTGTTGTTCTTTTTTCCTTTCTTTCGATTACTCTACCAATCCACACACTGTATATATACTACAAGAGCCACAGCCATGTCAGAGCCGAATTCTGAAAACAAGGTGATACTGCCATTACCATTCTTACTAGACGCTTCAGCTGCGGCTCCAACACACTCGCTTCCGCACCATGTAAACACATTTCGGTTTGGAAATATGCCCATTGAAGAGGAAAGCTTTGAGCAGTTTGATCTCTCGAATCCACCGCCGCCTCCTCCAGCGATTCATTCCAATGCACAGCTACAGCATAGAACACCTCATACACAACCACAGCCACAGCAGCAGCAGCAACAAACTATAGAATCACCTCCTATCCTTCAAGGCAAACGTCAATTGAGCACTCGAAATTACAAAATGTATGATGGAAAGACAATATTCTTTTGTGGAGGAAGGTTTTTGACTAGCAGAGCGTTGTGGGCTTTTTGTATATCGCTGTTTCTGGTGATCATGCCTTCCGTGCTATTCCTCATCTTTACGTAAGAACGATTCGTGTGATACTCTTTCTATTCATGCTAATGAGAATGACTCAGATGTCCTTGGTTATGGTATCATATTTCACCAGCTGTGCCTATCGTTTTTGCCTACATTTTTTGCATCGCACTCAGTTCCATGCTCAAGACATCGTGGACGGATCCTGGCGTAAGTGTGCGGTTGGTATCAGTGAAAAAGGACCTCATCTCATGCCATGCCTGTATATAGATTATTCCTCGCAATTTGGACATCAAAAGCATGAACCCACACAAAGACGACCCTCATCGGTTTGGATACAGGTACTCTTCCATGTCTGATGTCAGCAGCTTTCCTCTGCCCAAAGAAGTGATCATCAAAGGTGTTCCAGTTCGGCTCAAGTATTGTGAAACATGTTGCATCTATCGACCACCTCGAGCTAGTCATTGTAAACAATGTGATAATTGTGTAGGCAGGTAAATCCAATTTGGAGTCTCTTTGTAGGCGTGGATGATGGCATGCTAACCTCTGTATGTGGGTGTGTGTCGAATAGAAAATGAAGATCACCACTGTATATGGCTCAACAACTGCGTTGGCAAGCGAAACTACACCACCTTCTTTACCTTTATCGTGAGCTGTGTGATCTTGTGCTGCTATGCCATAGCGTTCTCGTTGACGCATGTGCTGCTGGTCTACGCAGCGAGCGAGGAATCGTTCCAGGCGTCATTGTTGCATACACCGATCAGCTTCTTTATTGCCATTTTTTGCTGTGTTTTGCTTTTCCCAGTTGGCTGTTTGACGGGCTACCACTGCTTTCTGGTCATGCGAGGTGTTACAACTCACGAACAGGTTAGTGTTTGGTTATTTATAGTGTGTGGTAAGGAGAGAGCTTATGAGTTATATATATATTAGTTGCGATCCAATCTCGCAGCGATGCCATTTGAAGACCACCCGTACAATTTTGGCAATCCTTTCAAGAACATGTATCATATATTATGCAGGCCTCATAATAAAAGGTACAGCAAAAAATGGCGTGTATCACATGCTTCATGTCACTAATGGATGGGATCTGTAGTTACATTGCCAGACGCAAGTTTGCAGAAGAGATATACGACATTCAGCCCAACCACGCCGCCGCCAACAGCTCAAACATATCGACGACCATTCAAGACGACCTCGGCCAAATCTCTACGCTAGACACAATTGCTGCTTCCAATATTCCTCTTCAGAATAGATAGTGTAAATAAGACAAAATCAACATCAGCTGTACATATTGCAAATAAATTTTTGATTCTCCCTTTTTCTCTTTCTCTCATTTTCTGTATAAAAACACCCAAAAAAAAGATGCCTCCTCGCTATCAACCTGTACAAAATACAACACAAAGACCTCTGCACAATGAAATAATGACACTACAAAAGCTGCTGGGAACTGTGCGTGAGTCCATGGATGACGCTGGCTATAGCGAATGCTAATCACACATCAACACAGGACATCCTTGAGCAAGCTGCCAGAATACTGGATCATTTTGCAGCAACCAAAGAAAAGTAAGGGGCTGTGAAAGCATTGAATTGACGTGTATCTAATCTAGTCTCTCTGCTAGTAAATTTGAAGCAGCCGCTTTCCAGACACCACCTCACTTG
The DNA here is from genome assembly GCA_037040325.1 of Mucor sp. M7501. Classification (NCBI taxonomy): domain Eukaryota; kingdom Fungi; phylum Mucoromycota; class Mucoromycetes; order Mucorales; family Mucoraceae; genus Mucor; species Mucor sp. M7501. Next base: position 23,727 of record JAXQGS010000157.1, on the reverse strand, counting down.
AACGACAAACTGATTGAAAAATGCGAAGACTTTGAAACAGTGTGCGATCAAATCTACTTTATCCTAGAGCAATCCAAGCGTGTTTTACAGTTGGAATACCAGCAAAAAGTGATACAAATCAAAGCAGACAACCTAGAGAAAGAAAAGCAACAGCAGGAGAAGGCAGAGCAAGCAGCGCCTTCAGATGCTATGCATGTGGATACAGACATGGACTTTGAAGCGTCTCAAATGGAGGCTTCTCTGAGTGTGGACATGATGGAAACAGATCAGCCTCAGCAATCTCAAAACGCTGCCAACAAAGACTCGGCTGCCAATGCCATTGACGAGGAAGACATGGAGGAGCTATTGCAAATCCAAAGAGACCGCCTGGACAGATTAAAGAACGTCATTGTATTGGGAATGGACGCAGACGCGGTGAAGGCAAATGGAAGAGATGGCGATAAGGAAGATTTATTGTTTTAGAATCGTTTACGCACAAATGCCACCATAGGTCCAACGAATCTCTCTGCAAAGAAGGGCGTCATGCCTACAGACGCTGCAATTCGCACTGGAAGTAATGCCTAAAAGAGATGGATGTTGGTATGATATCAAGCTGAATAAAGCATTTTTTCACCAACCTTGACGATACAGTATGTAGTGACCAAATTCATCATGACCCTGTTTTCAGGCTCGAGTGGCTCGTACCCGTAATAAACACGAGCCTTGTTGATGAACCGATTGCCTTCAGATACCACGGCGTCAGGAAATGGGATTTTGACAGACGAGGCATCCAAAGCCCAGTAGATGAATGGGAAAGGCGCAACTGCTGTCAATTCATGTAGAATTGCAAATGTTGTCATGTAGGATCCTGGTTTGCTCTTGAATTGCTGTGCATACTTTCGATAGCCTGTTAATGCCTTTTCTTGTGCTTTCTCGGGGATAGTTGTATAATGGCGATGCAATGTGGGTCTTTGCTGAAGGAAAACGACACGACGTAAATGCAAAAGTGACATGTTGGAGTGTAGATTTGTAAAATGCGAGAGAGAGGCAGTCGGTATGGATTACAGCACAATGATGAATATAGTTCGTGACGCTTTTACAATGCTTGGGTTACCGTGGTGTACCTGAATGACATGAGATTGCAAAAAAGTCGACCTGACCTATGATTTGAAGCGCATGATAATAGTGCGATAGTATACCTCAGATAACTATACTGCAATTAACGTAGATGCAGACATTCCCGAGATCCATCATTCTCATAACAAATGCCACATTTCTTTTTAAAATAGCATGTGTGTGTACCCTCCCGATCAAAAATCCTTTTGATTTGGCGTAGAACGCATGGAAACTGTGGCCAGACACATTTTATATATAAAAAAAAAACTATTTTTATTTGATTGCTATACTTTTTTTCTTTGTGTTGCATTGTGAGACAAATAATGACATGAAAATGTAAGGAGTGAACTGTTTTTTTTTTTTCTTTTTTTTCTTCTTGTGATGAGAGGAAGCGTCATTTCATGGTGTGGCAAAGTATTAGTCATGGGAGTTAAGGAGTGAGAGAACCAAGTCGAGGTTTTTTTTAAGGAGAGTAGGAAGAGTAAGCTGTGGAAGAAGAGGATGAGTTGCTGAGGACATGGTTGCTACCGCCGTGGATTTTGGCATGTCGTCTCAAGTTGCTGACAACAGAAAAGTTGCGACCACAACCTGCAACTGGACATTTGAAAGGTTTCTACAAGGAATGGGTCAGTAATGCGTTTCTATAGCCAGGCATCGATAAACATACCTCTCCTGTATGGCTGTAGATGTGTGTGGTAAGTGAGCTAGGACGTGTGAATCGCTTATTGCACATACGACAGCTGTAGCGCTTGTTGACAGGACTTGCGGATCTGGAGTGGAGGGTATCTTGTTGTTGAGGCGATGATGAGCGTGATGTGTTGACAGATGAACGTCTACCGTGTTGTTGCATTAAATAGTAGTCATTAGGTAAGAAACTATCATACATTTGACAGGGAGAATGCGAGGGATTTAGCAATGGAGATACTGTCATGTTCATGCCGTGTTGCGAAGTGGGCTGACGTTGATGATAGTGGTGAGTTTGATTGAATGATGGCGTTGGCGAAGGATAGAAACGAGTGTGATTGATAGAGGCTGAAGAAGTAGAAGAAGAAGCTGGAGGGGGTGGAGGAGGGGTAAATGCATTGTAGAGAGGATAATAGAATGAATTGTCAATGATTGGCATGCCAATTGGTTGATTGTTCATTTGAGGTTGTGGTTGTGATTGTTGTATGTAGTTGTTTCTGACAGTGTGCTGTAAAGGAGGGTATTCAGTTGGCATGAAAGGTAGTGGATTGTACAAGGAATGATCTTTAGTTGGCGAGCAATCAAGAACATTTTGATGATTGAGATTGTAACTCATGCCTGAATAGACGGATAACATAGAGGGTGAAAAAGAGAGAGAGAGAGAAGGCGTACAAGTCAATGAAATGTTTAAATAACCAGCAAGCCGGGTACTTCAATTAAAAGGATGTTGGAAAGGAAATAGCTATATATATATAGAAAACGAGCAAGCCGTCTTTTAATGAGATAATATAAACAAAAGAGAGTGGTGTCGAGTAAATGGAAAAAAAAAAAGAGCTGTAGGTCAACCTATGCTAATTTTCTTGAAATTATGTAAGTGAACAAAGAAACAATTAAAGGAAATGGCAGTAAGAAAGAAGAAAAACCTGGGCTTTATATAACCTGTGTGTGATTAAAGTTTATAAACAGGTAAACAAATAATATAAATGTGATATTATATAAGGGGATTGGTATAGCCGTAGTAGTAGGGAGTGTCTAATGAGATGTGGAAACACAAATGAACGTAGAATCCACGAGATTTTAATAGCAATTAATAGTCTTTTTAGCAACAGTGAATCTCGTCATTTAGACAGCATACATTAATTGTTACAAAAAGTTGATTCGAAATGGTGCCACTGCGAGCCAGATCAGAATAGCCTTTTTGAACCCACTTGACTCAAAATGGGGGAGAAATAGGGGTATTCCTTGTAGCTTCACCGCGCATCATGATTCAAGTTTTTTATAGAAAGGGAGAAACCGACTAATAAAACTCTGTGTGATTGAATCATCCGTATAGAAAGTGTCAAAATGGGCCTCTCTTCTCCTTGATTGTGTGTGAAAATGTCAAGAAGATTGCCATTTTGGATAAAAAGCATAAACAGGTAAAGAATCCCCTAATTTCATATCAATCAATTAATAGCTTTTTCTTATATCAGATTGTTTAGGATGTGTGAGAGAGTGTATATTTAACCTTCAAGGAGCCCTTTTGTCTTGTTCATTCTGATTATAAAAATACACACACGCACACACTCCCAATACTCACAAGGAGAAGAGAATCAGACACATTACACTATAGATGAGAAAAGAGATCAATCTATTTCACAAAATTTTGATAAACCTTTTTATTTTTTTGATACAAGCGGCAATGTTGTATTTTGACACCTACAGAAATGTTTCAAAGATAAATATGTGTGTGTGTGCTATTCTGTGTGTGTGTGTGTGTGTACGCCTTGTTGACATGCGATATGACTAAAAAGAGAAAGAAAAATAGGATTTTAAAGAGCATTTGCATTGAAAATAGCTTCAGAGACATAAGATGCCGTGATTTGCTTGCCACCAAACCATCTACCGTTCAACGCAGCAACTGCCTTTTCTGCTGATCTGATATCATCAAACTTGAGGAATACTTCGCCCATGGAATCGCCATTGACCTTGATGTGTTCTACAGCACCGTATTTTTCACATTCTATTTTAATATCAGATTCGAGGTCGCTTACCCAGTCAGGCTCTGTCTCCCTATATCAACGTAAATGTGTGTGTTGGTTTTCATGTCGTTATCATTCACGTGTGTTACTTACTCGGCAGGATTGAACATGTTGTTCAACATGACATAGCGAGAAGCGGCGGCAGGGATGAAGGGCTTGGGTCTACAGAGCGCGTTTAGTATAAACTGCAAAAGATAGTCGACTCGACGTGAAACACTTACGGTGCAATGGGTGCGGCAACATGAACAGGAGAATTGTGCTCTGAGGTGGGATCTCTGGCTGCCAACTTGGCCATGAGTTCAGCTCTTGACATGGAGTTCAAGGCAACGCCTTCAGTTTCTATAGCATCACATTAGCAAATGATTCCAGTTGCACGGAAACAGTACAAACAAACCTTCATCATCCAAGTTGTAATTAAGGCCACTGGCCAATGTGTTCTTTTCAGTGACAAGACCCACTTTGAGCTAAAAAACAAAGACATTGGTCAGTGCGCGTTCTTTTTTTTTTTTTCAGAAGTTAACAAACAAACTACATACATTTCTGCCAGCCAACTCGAACCCATTCATCTTTTCTAAAGCTTGCTTAGCATCTTCCCCATTTTTGTATTGAATGAACCCAAACCCCTTTGAGCGACCTGTTTCAGGATCTACCAATGGAAGCATATACGTTAGCTGGTGCGCGCTCAGACAATTGCAATGTCATCTTACCTTTATGAAGGTTGACAAATTCCAAAGCACCAAAGGGCTCGAAGATTTGACGGACATCATCTTCTGTCAAGCTGAAATGAAGTGACCCAACGTACAGTCTTTGATAGGTAGGCTCTGCAGATAACCCCATACTAGAAATGGCATTTTATATGAGTACATTTGACGTGTTTGGGCATTGGATACTAGGAAAAAACTTACGCGTTTCTTTGTGCTTGTAAAGCCAATCTGTTCTTTTCGGCTTCTGACAGTGATACCATGACAGGTATGCCTAAAAGTTTTTGTCCTGATAATGCTAAAGCGTTTTGTACAGATACCTCTTCGTAAAACTCAACGTAGCCCACACTATGTCACAGCTCATTAGAATGTGCGCTTCAAACGCTTCTCAGCAACTTACCCTTTGGATTTTCGAGAGTTGCGGTCTGTAATGATTTTGGCTTCACGAAGTCTACCGGCTTGAGAGAAAAAGTCTTCCAATTCACGAGTTGTTAAACGAGCAGCTAATTGAGTGACGAATACTGTTCTTCTATCTCTATCTTCCTCTGGAATAGGTGGAGAAGGGGATCTTCCTCCTCTTCCTCTTCTTCTATCATTATACCTATCATGATGGTGGTGAATAGGAGGTGGTGGGCTTCTACTACGTCTTCTACGAGTAGGGCTTCTAGAGCGTCGTCTACTAGTACTTCTTCTTTTATACTCACGAGAAGGTGAACGTCGGTGTCTTCTTTCTCTACTGGGAGATCGAGAAGAACGACGATATCTTCTGCTGCTGTGTCGTGAATCAGAACGGTGGTGTGAATCAGAGCGGTGGTGTGATGATCGATGGCGAGAGTCAGAGCGTGAGGAGTGGCGATGTTCAGAGTGTCGTGAGCTACTGTAGATGAGGGTATAGTGTGAGTTGCCTATAGCATACAGTCGTATAGAAAGATGCACTTACCGGCGTTCTTCGTCTCTGTGGTCACTGTGAGAAGGGGCATGTGGTTCTTCCTGTCAAATGGTATCAGATAAAAAGCCCTCTTTGCACCAGATGATATCCTTAATACACTTACCCTCTTTTCTTGATAGGGAGCATCAAGCATGGCTTCAACGTCAACGTCCATTTTGTATAGAGTTTATTTTCTGTTTTTTGGGGTTTATTTCAGAAATGAAGAGAAAGAAAAAGAAACTTTTTTTCTAAATGTTGGTTGCGGTACATTTTGTAAGGCTTCAAACCTACGTCACTTTGTAGTGTGTATTGTGACTCAATAAGATGGATCTATCCATCTCATACTATGCCACATTAACCTGCTGAATGCAAGGATGGTTATTAAGAGTTAGTAGTAGGCTTTGGCATCGAATACGGTCGAGTGACCTACAGTGGCTTGCACAGCAAGTTCTGTCAGTTTTAAGGCGATTAAGATGAGAGATGTTCTGATATCATGACTTTGTACACTGTGCCATCCCACTATACATGTCCTTTCCATTGCCACAGTAAGCACATTTGTAAAAAGGGATTGCCTGCTGGCATTTTGTGATTGAATGCTGTGTGATCAAAAATCCATAGTATCCTTCCTTTTAGAGGATTGTTGGTTGAGCTCTGATCTTTACAATGTCAATCAAGCTCCAAGGATTTCCATCCCAAAACCATCAAGATCCCAAAGAGACCCATGTTACAAACGACCCTCCCTGCATCTCTCCATATCCCACATTAATTTTTCATTTCCTTTTTTCTGATAAATATAAAAGATGGAAGGCTAGCAATCATAACCTCATCATCAACCAACAGCCAAAGGCTTAGCGAAGAAAGCAACCATGCACCTCTACCTGAAACCACATGTAAACGACCTCATACCAACCCACATGCTATTATCCACATCATGACAAACATGTTGAAGCCTTCCAACAAAGAAGAAAAAGCCAAAAGAAGGCACTGATAGCAAAAGTAGGCATACCAGACCCTCCATCAGCCTCACTCCAACTTGCCACAACATTTCAATAGCGGGAGAATACAAGGCAATTTATGATTTCGAGATAAAACACAGCTACTTACTTCACCTTTAGAGTCGGCCAAGACGATTCGGTTAAGGCCATGCCTATGAGTTTCCAAAAATTGTAAAATAATAAATGTTTGCAATAGGTTTTACCCAGTTGCCTATATTATCCTTACTCATTAATTTGAGGCAAGGAGTGCATCGAGCCCCGAAAGCGCTAAAGAATCAATAAAATCACACCTGCTAGTCCAAGTTGTGGGTTTCAATGTTGGTTTTTTTTGACATTTGATGGCGATACTGATGATTTAGCGCTTGTAATCGATCTAGCAACTACTGTATTGTAGATAAGTCTACTTGTCAAGCTTACAGTACGTACAGGAGTGAAATTTTCAGCATTGCAATGTACTTTATTAGAGATTAGAGATTAGAGACAACAAAGTGTCTCTCAAGACTGATCCAACGCTGTGGACATGTAAAACACAAGCCTTTTCATGGATAGTTTGCTCATCATGCCAATTAGCCATGCCAGGCTGTCATTAGCAGCCATAGATCCATCCCAATGGACAAGCATCCATGCTGCTGGATCACCAACATCTCTCTACACACTATATCCATTTAATTTCATCCCGAGACAGTCTTTTTACAGAAAAAAAAAGTTTTAATTGGCAAGAGCCCTATACCAAGAAATTAGAGAAGGTTGTTGGAAATGTCTTGTTCTGCCTCCGCTTTTTCCTGGTACATTTAACTCTCTTTTATTTCCACATCTACCACTTTTTTTTTAAAATGCCTCAACAGCAAGTGCCATCAATAGCAGAACTGCCGCCGCCAGTGGAAGATGTGCAGCAGATCCCCACAATATCCGTTGATGGCATCCAACCTAGCACCCGACAAAGAGCATTCTCCTTTTCGAATCTAGTCAAACGTACCCGAAGAGCTTATTCCGTATCTTCAGCTTACCCCGTAAAAGCCCATCCCGCTCTCGCCTTACCACCAAACTACCAAAAGGATCTGAGCCCTGATGACTTCAAAGATAAAATGAAGGTGCCTTCACTGACACCTGCTCAACGCAGAAATTCGATCGCTGCAGCACACCGTAAATACGAAGATTTCGAGCAGAAAATCGAAGCAGCACCATTGTTTGTCCTGGTTTCAACCTACCTCAATTACTTTGTGCTGATCTTGTTTGGACATGTCCGCGATATCATGGGAAAGATGTTCAAGAGAAAGGAGTATGCGCATCTGCGCACAAACGAGGTATGTGTGGCTGTGATTGCCCGGGATTGATCATGGATCCTCATGTTGTGGTGGGTTAGGGTTATGCGCCTCTGGTGTCTGATTTCGACTCTTTCTACACACGACGCATGTACATACGTATCAGGTAAATGTCAGTGGGCTGCTCGCTCAAGGGCATTGTTACTAAACATCCATACTGCAGAGATTGTTGGAACAGACCTACCACTGCAGTTCCCGGCAGAAAGATCACTATTCTAGAGCGAGAATCCAAGGACTTCAACATGACATTTAGGTACAAGCCAAACATGCACTCGAGCTTTGCTGCCAGACAACTCACGCTGCACCATGTAGATTGACAGGAAGAAAGCTGGAGGCCACCAACTTCTCATCATACAACTATCTGGGCTTTGCTCAGAATGAAGGCTACTGTGCTGATCAGGTAGAGGAGTGTGTCAGAGAATACGGCATCAGCAGTGCCAGCACGAGATTAGAAGCTGGCACCTTGGACATCCATCGCAACCTGGAAAGAAAGGTAGCCAAATTCGTCGGCAAGGAGGATTCAATCATTGTGTCGATGGGGTTCGCCACCAATTCCACCACGATTCCAGCACTTGTTGGCAAGGTAAGCCATTGAGCCCAGAGGTATAAATTTTTGTCACACCATCTTAATAAATGGATCATTTAGGGTTGCTTGGTGATTAGTGATGAATTGAACCACAGTTCCATCATTTTTGGTGTCCGTCTCTCAGGTGCATCAGTGCGTGTGTTCAAGCATAACAACATGATTGATCTAAAGAACCTGTTGCGCGAAGTGATATCGCAAGGCCAGCCCAGAACGCATCGCCCCTGGAAGAAGATTGTGGTTATCGTGGAAGGTTTGTACTCGATGGAAGGTTCCATTGTCAATTTGCCAGAGTTGATCAAGTTGAAGCGGGATTACAAGGTACAATTTGCATGTGCGATTATATATGACATGTGTGTTTACTGATTTCTGTGATTTCAGTTTTACCTCTACGTGGATGAAGCTCATTCCATTGGTGCATTGGGTGAAAATGGCGGCGGTGTGTGTGATTTCTACGGTATCAGCCCTAAACATGTGGATATTATGATGGGTACCTTTACAAAGTCCTTTGGTGCTGCAGGCGGGTACATTGCTGGCGACAAGGTAAGCGTAGCTAGTCATTGGGATGCCGTTGTTGTTGGGTAATGTGTACTAATTGTCATGTCATTAGGCTGTCATGGACCATCTAAGAATGAAAAATCATGCCTTCTCATACGCAGAAACCATGTCTCCACCGGTCATTGCTCAAGTGAGCTCGAGTATGGGCGTCATCAATGGTGAAGACGGCACAGACGATGGTGTGAAGCGTATCAAGCAGCTGGCTGACAATGCTCGCTATTTCTCCAGAGCTTTGAGAAAGTTGGGATTCATTGTGTATGGTGATGAAGGAAGCCCTGTTATCCCATTGCTGCTGTTCAATCCTGCCAAGATTTCGTAAGTGCAACATGTTGATCGCATAGGATTCGATTGTATTAAATCCACCCTTATTCTAGTGCCTTCTCTCGGGAAATGTTGAAACGAAATATTGCTGTTGTTGTTGTAGGGTATCCTGCCACGCCTATCATCAGCTCAAGAGCCCGTTTCTGTTTGTCGTCTGCTCACACAAGGGAGGACCTTGACAAGGCTATCCAAGATATCAATGAAGTCGGTGAATTACTGATGATCAAATTTAAATCTGTACAAAACAAAGAGCAAAAGCAAATTGAAGCTAAATAAATATCATGTATTATTGAAAAGAGTGCTGCTGATCTTCTTACTACTGTCGAGAAGATGATGGATTAAAATGCTGGTTCAGATATATAAGCAGCCAGCAGCAGCAGAAGAATAAAGTCAGATGAGTGAGTTTGATTTAGATTTTCGTGTTTTCTTTTGACTAAGCTTGCCTGGATAAAGATGATATTGGTCATTGTCGCATTGATTGTGCTGGCCATGACAAGAGTGTACCTTGTCATGCCCAAGAGAAATAGAGCTCACATTCAAAGCAAGAGTCAGAGAACGAAACCATGTAAAACGTGCATCTTTTTAGGTTCAGGTAATGCGGATAAAAAGCAGATAAAGGCAGCAAGGTTCATAATAAAGTATTAGGTGGACATACAGCAGAGATGCTGCAATTAGTGAAATCGCTGAATTCCAGTTATTATTACCCCAGGACTTACATTGTCGCCAACACAGACACTCTGAGCAAAGAAAAGGCAGTTGAATACGAGCAAACAACTGGGCAGCAAGTAGGATGTGCATTTCCATGATCACTAATTCCCAGCCACTGATGTTACCTTGCATAGAACGAATTCAAAGTCTGCACTATACCAAGAGCAAGAGAGGTTGGACAGCCATTGTCAAGGGTCCCTCTTACAGCGTTGATTGCTCTGGTGGCATCTGTCAAGATCATGGTAACATCATGGCCGGATCTGGTAGGTATATTAAGTCTGAATCAGCTGTTTCAATGCTGACACACTGCGAACAACTAGATTATTTGTAACGGACCTGGCAGCTGTATACCCATCTGTATGCTCGCTTATATTCCTAGAGTAAAGTGTCCATCTATTTCCTCCGAGCAATGTGTGATCAGATCTACTAATAACATCTCCTCCCTTTAGATTTTAGGCATAAAAAAGATGGAAATAATTTACATCGAATCATTTGCCCGCGTGGAATCCCTGTCAGTAACTGGAAAACTATTATACCCGTTTGTGGATCGATTCCTAGTCCAATGGCCTCAATTGAGTAACATGTTTGATAAAGCTGAATACAAAGGCATTCTTGTTTAACAGACGAGTACCACACGTGGGGATGTTTGCACAATCATCATTGGATCAACGGCTCAAAAGTCCGTTGTATCTATTTTTTGTTCAGATTTGATTTCATCGCATTACGAGTAGTGAGGCGTATATATGTCATTCAGTTTTTTTATTACAGAGAGAGAGAGAGAGGAAAGAATTACAATGGAGAATAGCAAGAATGTTGTGTGTGTGTGTAAAATGAACATTTTTCAATAGTGTGTCCAGTAGAGGGGGTGGTGTATAATGATGGGGGATGTGATATCGGTTTTAATGCTTGCTGCCCATTCGTACTATAAAACGACAAGAGTGTCAGTATATACGATGATTGCACTGTGTATCATGTTTATTTGTACATAAACATAACAATGAAGCCCTTGCCTTTCCCCCTTTTTCTTTTTTTCCCGCCCAAAACACACTGATACTTACAATAAAAGTTGATACAAACAGCAGCTAATAAGAAGATACACAGGACAGTAGGACCAACACGATCATCATAAGGAGCAGCTTCTCTGTTTCTGATCTTGGTGGCTCTCCAGTGGAAGGTATATAAGGCATAAAGCATGACACCCATAGCAATGACGGTGAACAAAACAGCAGACATGCGTCCAACACGATCACCAAAATTCAACAAACCCATTGCCAAACCACCGAGAACAACAGTGAAATTTAACCAAGATAAAAATGTACGTTCATTTGCAAAGAACACCTTGGGTTCGACACGTACGGGGAGTGCAATACGCTTACCGGCGCTAGGTTCTAAGGTGTTGGCTGACATCTCTGTGTGTGTGTGCGTGTTTGTGTATAATGGAGTAAAGAGAGAGAGAGAGAAAAGGAAAAGAAAGCAAAAAGATCTTCCTCTTGTTCTACTCTTTATACACATTTACCTCATTATTCTTTCCCAGCTAAAATTCCTTTCTGATAGAATGGACGGACTGGTTTGTGCCATCTACTATACATTACAAATAAATCTAAACCTACTATTTGTAGTTGATCAAATAGATCATGATCTATCGATTCCATGTTTGATAAGACTGCAAAATGGAGGCCCTGTTTAGCGAATTGCCTTTTCTCTTCTTCTATAAGTGTTCCGTAGCCGTATTTCCATTTTGGGTGTTATTAGCGACCGTGCTTGTCAGTGAAGAATGAGAGATCCGCATGCTGGAGAAACTGTATTCGACTTTATGTGATTCAAATCAATGATATTGCTCGCAAATCGCTTGGTTTGGTCTTTTTTTACTACATGAACTATATCCGAGTGCCCTCTATCACTGTGGATCTGACTTTCCTACTATGCACCACGTCAATAGCAATGAGAAAAATCCATATACGAGTATATAGTATACCTAGATTACATCTTGACACTCGAAACTATGCAAAACACAGCGAAATTCAGGTTCTTTTGAGCCGCGTTTTCTCGCGTTAGAAGCCATTTTAGACGGCCAAAATAGCATCAATCAATTGCTTTCAACTAGCATTTACTTACTGACACCTTTGCTCGGCTTTTTGGGGACCAAAAAAACATGATCAAAAATCGACAGAAAAGCATGAGTGACCCCCCATGGTTTTTGTCGAAAATCAAACGATCGCGTTTTTGACCTCGAAAACAAAGACTTTTACTATAGCATATATTAAATCAAAATGATCCTCTCGGTCCAAAGCAACTTTTGAAACTTTGTTTGTGGAACCTTGATATGTAAAAGTTTGACATTTTGGTCAAAATAGCTATTTCCTATTTTCGCACATTGTTCAATACTCTTGTTCACAACACACCTCATAGTTAGTACCATTGGATGCGCCTTGAAAAGTGCTTTAAGAAACACTTAGGACGCATATATGGATAAGCACAATTCATATAGTCGAATATGGCAAAATAGGTCGGATGGGATCCAAAAAGCTCAAATATCAACAAATCAAAGCATAATCTGAAGCTGAGATTGAACCGATTTTTGCAGCGGCTGGCTGGTAAAATGCTCTTTCCTCATACATTTTATAAAGACAGGTGATGTTTGCAAAGCTAACTAGAAGGTAATTGCAAGTCAAATGGCACCACCATATAGCATAATCACTTTTTTGTTATATTTTTTATCTGATAACGCTTGTTAGTCAGGATTGCCATAGAAAGAGTGGTGGTAAATTTAATTTCCTTATTAGGCTTTGAATGTTGTTATGAAGGGATGTCTGATCCAAAGGCATAATACCATCCAAGATTTGGCGGGCTACATTACAGAAATTAGGCAATGAGATGCTAGACGCTTCTTTTGAAAATAAAACATGATGCAGCTGCTAATGGCAGTGAAGTCATGTTGATTAAAAGTGGTAATCGCTTGCTATCATGCCGAATGTGCATGGAAACTTGCTGGTCGGACAGACATAGTGCCATCCTCTGCAGTTACTTGCTTTCATCATCATCATGTCAATCTCGATCACTTTTTTACTTGCGATCCACAAGCTTTCTTTTAGTATAAAGTAGTAATGCTGGGAGATATTTTATTGCGTGTATATTCATATTAAAGTATATGCATGAGGGAGAGAGCGCTTAAAAGATGTAGGATTGATATAAGCGATGATTTTGGTTGTTGGCTTCTTTATCTAGCAGCAGCGACTGTCTCATAGATTCGATTGTGACAATGTCGTCTAATCTTACAGTAGATAGATATTTGTCAAGTGATGCAACATTGCTACTTCTTGATGATGACTGGAACCAAAAGTGGAGTGAACTTGCACGCATGTCACTTTTATTACTCGCAGCATCAGACGGCTTCAATCTCACATGATCTACATGTGTGAACACAAATGAATACACTAAAGATCGCAATACAGGTAGCAAATACGCTATTTACCTATGAGTACAACATTGGGATGATCAGACTCGATGCTTTTACGTTTGGATTGTTGATGCTGTGATAGTCCAGATGTCGTTGATCTCATTTTATATGCCTGTTTCCGATTCGCACACCCACACACATTAGTTTCTGCGGTTGTTACATTAAACACACATCAACAAACATTTTACCTTTTCGAGATGTATTGTTGGAGTCGAAGGAGGACAGTGATAAATGACACCAAAATTATCAGTCATGCAGTATGGACACACGATACCAGAATCCCTCGCAACACTTGTAGAGGTGGAAGCATCAGCAGGCCGCTTCTTGATCTGCACAAAACATTCGGTGCAGATGGGTTGATCGCAACAACGGGTAAAGTTGATGTTGGCAGGATAATACTACATGTACGTCGTCGTCTAAGAGAAAAAAATTTGCGTGTGTATGTATGATTTCACTCTTACCAGGAAACAAATGGGACACTCGATAGAGTCATTGTACAGGATGGACGAGAGCCTCTTTTCATTTTTTGATAGGTACATTTTGTAGTCTTGGCCGCTGCTTTTGGGTTTTCTATAGAGACTGGGCCGCTTTCTTGTTGGGACCACTGTGTGTAGTTTTTCCGTAATGGCATTGCAATCTTGCGTTAGTGGATCAGAGAGGCCTTTTGAACCGCAGATTAGCCCTTCCATCCCATCAGATACACACGGCTCATTATACCTTTGTAGAACGGCGATAGCTTTTTTGACAATATTAAATCTCGTACTACTTGTAAATCATAATCGTCATTGTTCTTTTCATACAGACCAAGTGGTGTGATTGATCCGAAATCAATCATTTGCAGCTTGGTTTTTCTCTGGAATTTGGATGAAGCTACTCCCATGACATGAATATAAAAGAAAAGAGAAAAAGAGAGAGAAGAGCAAGGAAAACAAAAAGAGAAGAAGCCTGGTAAATAAATAAACATCCACTTTATGCTTATCAAAAAAATTTCTTTTTATACATCATGTGCTAGAGTAGTGCTCATAATTCAGCGCTTATGCGTTATTCACGGCAATACAGAGCTGTATGTCTAGAACGCTTCCATTTCAAGCAATAAATCCATGATGTTTGCACTCAAGTTGTTATGAAACAGCGTCGTGTCCTACCTTGAGATTATCATATTCTTGTCATTGCATAATGGCATTATTTTTCTCTCCTCCTCCTTATGAGCCATGTGCGTTTGATGATGGAACAATTACAGCTCAGTCGTCGTCGAGACAAGTAATGGAGACCCTCTGGGAAAGAGGGAAACCTTCTGGCTTGGATACAAATTCATTGCTGCCACCTTGAATCCAGAGACATCTGAATTGCATGCAGTTGCTATTGTGTAATGCATCTCTCATGCCAAGATTTTCAAGGTTTTATTTCCTGGATCCAGCATGCTCTTAATGGGCATTGGATTTTGCATACAAATGAGCGCAAAGCCATATGTTTATTAGGTGGTTTTGAGGCTTCAGAATGCCAATGAATACACGACTAGAATCGCAAGCCTTTCATTCAGCATCCATTTAAGCTTTTCGCTCAGTACCACCTTCATGACATCCTGCATAAGAACGTCACAGAAGGCTGCTCTCTCCCGTATGATTTATAATACCACCATCTTACAAGTTGGCCCCATTTCGATAAAACTCGTTCCTTAAATACAATCTCATACCCAACCATCCTTACATTCCTTTTACCGCTACCACCACACGCCGTCTCTTGCTACCATGGAAGATGAATGGGACATGATCGACTCTCTCAACTCGTCAGGGATGTCGAAGCATCATCGCGAGCACCGACCTTCGTTGGATTTTAACCGTTTCCACACGATGCCCGAATTCAATATCGAAGACGACGATCCAGCGACGCTTGCCCAAGAGAAGGCAGTGCTATGCGAGAGCCCAACAACGAGCGAACAAGTGCTTGATCTGGACATAAGGGATCAGGACTTTGAATTCACATTGGGCGATAGTAAATTGATGATGAATGACACCACTGCACAAGGTGACGACAACAACAAAGAAAACAATGAAGTGATCAACGACAATCAAAATGATGAATCAATTAAAGAAACTATCCCGTTCCTTTCTTCCCTACATAAAACACACCATCAATTCTCTGCTGCTGCTGCTACAAGAGAATCGCTCGTGGACCAAAACACAGTCTGGAAAAACTCAACATCTGGCACATCCGTACCTTACATGTCAAATCTACCACATCAAAACTCAGAAGACGAAGCGAAAGAGCAAGAACCATCACTTCAGGAGAAAGTGCGCAATATGAGAGAAGGTAATGCTGGCTACATTTGCACCTTGTGTCTGCTCAACTAACACTGGATTCCAGCCCTTTTTCCTTCGAGCCCGCTTCAATTTAGATCACCATCACCGCCACCGCCACCACTGCCAAGTGATCTAACTGATAGATTCAAGCAACTGCAATCTGATCTCTCCACATCAGACGACGAACAAGTCAGACCGTCGTCTTCAAGACCTATGAAACAAGCCAAAAGATCAACACCAAAAGTCAAAAAGCCCTCGCTGTCCCATCATAAACTACCTGCATTTGCAGCACCACCAAGCGAAAGGGCTGCATTGACAACACAACGATCCATTGTTATTGACGTACAACCTCAGCAACCACAGCAAAATGAGCCCAGAGAACAAAGCACTCGAGACATTATGGATAGCGTCTCAAATTGCATGTCCTTTGTCGACGATGGTCAGGATCACTTGGCAACATTCATGTACGAGCTTGAAGCATTGACGCCGGTTCAGCAGTGGAGTCAATTGAAAAGGTTGAATCTGAGCAGACAGAATTTATCGAGCTTGACTGATCTGTCGGGGTGTTTCCCCATGCTAGAGATGCTTCAAGTGTAAGAGTATATCACAAGAGAGATGCTGCAAAACGGGATGCTCACTATTCTGGCACATTTAGGTCACATAATGAATTAAAGACATTATCGGGACTACCAGCCTCACTAATCCATTTGAACGCTTCACACAACAGGTAGATCAACTCACCACATTGCTATTAAATGCACGCTAATGAAGCTGTATATAGGCTGCTGGAAGTCGACATGTATCATTTGGACAAATTGCAGCATCTCGATGTGTCTCATAACCGTATCAATCAATTCGAAAGCATGAAGGAGCTGAAATCATTACGCTCACTCAACGCCAATCACAACTCGATCACATCTTGCAGAGCTTTCCAGGAACTGCCAGGCTTAGTGTCACTTTCGCTAAAGGCAAACTGCATCCGTCGACTCGTTAATTTCGAGAATGCAGATAGACACAATCAGCTGGAGAGCTTGGATGTGTCTTACAACAGAATTGAATGTCTGGATTCAATAGAGCCGTTGGTGCATTTGAGGGAGCTAAATGCTGGTGAGTCCATCTGAGGTAAAGCTGTGGGCGGAATTCATCTAACCTTGTGATAGATCACAACGACCTGAAATACATACAATTGAATCAACCCATGGAGCGATTGTGCAAATTGCAACTAAGCTTTAACCGATTGAAATCATTTGACGTATCACCCTTTCCTGATATCCGTGTTTTGTATCTGGACGATAATCAGATTCAACGCATCATCGGTGTAGCGTGTGTATCACGACTGGATTCATTTTCGCTGAGAGATCAAGGTGGTCATAAAGTGTGAGTTGGTTGCTCTGTGTAAGATCAAGCGCACAATGGACTAAACCATTGTTATAGAGAATTCAACTTGCAATATTTGCGTGGCACAAGAAAGCTCTATCTATCAGGAAGTCCCTTTCCACACCTGAACCGCATGATTGATTTCTATTCATTGGAATATCTAGAACTTTGCTCAGCAGAGTTGCAGGTATTGCCGCCTGAATTCGGAAAGCAGGTGCCAAATCTTTCTACACTGTATCTCAGCATGAACAGACTCACAGATATACGACCGCTGCGAAAACTCAAATACCTAAAGCGATTGGTGTTGATTGACAATAGATTGATCAGTATCAATGAAGTGATCAGCGTAGTGCAAAACCTCAGGCAGCTTCATTATCTGGATCTACGGTAAGTGGATGTGTGGGATTCGGTGCACGCAGTGGATGTCTTACTTAAAAATGCTGCACATTAGACATAATCCAATCAGCTCCAATATATACCCTTCCCTCGATGCAAACTTGATTCAACGTACCAGTGAGCACGATAAAATATCGCCCTATGTCTCAACAGCTCTTGATGATCAGTGGGCAATGAACGATGCCGAATTTCTAGAAACTCTGTCTGACCATTGGAGGACACGACGACAGGTTTACCGTGCCTTATTCATGCAAAATTGCCCTAAATTGATAGAACTGGATCATATTGAAATTGATTCCAATGATCGTTCAGAGGGCGACCTAGTCATTGTGAACTTTAAGAGATCTCAAGCTTCTAGTAGCAGCCATCATAGCTCACAGCATAGTTAATGTTGACTGTAGTAGTTGTAAATAGATGTAGCAATTTCAAGGCTGCATCACACCATCCCATCATTCCTTTTTTCCCACTCTTTTCTACTAGTAGTAATACCTAAAACCAACCTATGTAATAGTATGTCTTTTCCTTATAATAAAAGACTCGATTTAATAAAGCAAAGTACTCGTGAATAATTGATCCATTTATTTCGGCTGTCATAAGGCTAATAAACATCTTTTATAGATTACACGGCAGAAAAAAGGGGTAATTTATTATGTGGGATATTGTAGTATATAGATTGGCAATTAACATTTTAATAATATGTTTATAAATCATCAAGATTCACGTTTCCATTCTTGAATTCCATCTCAAGTGCCTTCAAGAGCTCCTCATCCTCATCGTAATCCTTCAACGTCTTGACAGGCTTACCCGTAGACTTGGTAGGTCTCAGCTTTGGCAAAGTCTCCATGGGTGGCAAAGCACGCATTGGCCCCGCCATTTCTTCGTTTAACTCTGCTTTCTGGATAGCTGCTCTCTCTTCAGGGGTGAATTGGCGCTCTTCAGCTGCATGTAAAAGATCGTCCAAAAGTCCATCATCAATGGCTGTGACAACATCCTCATATTGCTATAGATGCACATGTTAGACTACGAGCTACTTTTTACCAGCAGCAAATAGATACTTACGCCTCTGTATTCGCCACCAACGTAGAGTTGAGGAAAGTCCTTGATTCTACCTTGAGCTTTTCCATTGTTATTGCACTTTTTGGCGTACTGTCTGGCAGCTTCGCTGGATGCAACATCGACAAGGCTGAATTTGATGTTGTTTGTCTTGAGCAACTGTTGGATTTGTTCTTGATTTCTCTTGATCTGTAGAGAGCAATGTCAGGTAAATGATATCAACCATGTGTATCTGTGTAACTTACCACTGCATTACCGCTGACAGAAGAATAGTAGATCTGGACCTTTTTGGGGTCCAGTGGTGTCAAGACAGGTTCAGGCTTTTGATAAGCGGGCATGTTACCCAAAACTCGCAACAGAGTCTTGCTCTTACTTTCAACAAGAGAGGGTGTGGGGCGCAATTTGGGAATATGAGCTGAATTAGGCTTGGGCCAGGAGACAGCATCTGTAGGCAAATAACGAGAAGTCCAACTGTCTCTAGTAAGGTCTTGCTTTCTCTTCAGCTTGTTCAATTGAGCCTGTTGATCGTTTTGCAAATGATTCAACTCGGATTCATGAGATTGCTCCAAATCTTGGATTTGTACAGCGTAGGTGTGCTCTGCTTGTTCGAATTCATGCAGCATGCGCTCCAAATGCTCGTCAATGTCTACCGCAGCAGCAGGGTTGTTTTCTGCCTCAATCTTGGCTTGCTCGACCTGCTTTTCTAAATCGAGCTTATCTTGTTTGTGCTTCTGCTTCAAAGCAAGGATCTTGCCAGTTTGTGCCGTCTTTAATTTGCGAACCTCGTCCTCATGATTTTCCACCAGAGATTCCAAAGCTTCCTTTTGTTCCTTTAACAAAATGTCCTTCTCGGCCAATGCCTCCTCATGGAGGCGAAGGCTTTCCTCATGTGCCTTCTTTTGAGCCTACATTTAGGAAAATCCAATTTAGCTTAATTAAATCCACGGCAATGCTTGATTGTTTTCATGTGTACCTCGAGTTGCTTGTTCAGTTCCTCAATCTTTTGAAGCGCTTCCTTCTTGTCCTCTTCCTTGTGTTCTTCTTCAGGCTTGCTGTTGATCATTGCTCGAAGCTCTTCTAGCTCCTTTTCCTTGGAAGCTAATTGATTGACGGCATCCAAATTCTATCAAAGCAAGTTGAATATCAACGTTATCGCTGCCCTCGCTTGGCATCACACATTACCTCAGATTTCAATGCTTCCAACTGTAAAGCAGCTTCTTCGATCATTGGCTTCTTTTCTTCCATCAAGCGCTTTTGTTCTTCTAATTTAGCCTCTTTCTCCTCTAATAATTTCTCTTTTTGAGCCAAGATCTCGGCTTTACTCTCATGTTCTTCCGATTGAATAACAATTGCCGGTGGAGGAGAAACGGGAATGTTCAACTGCTGCTCTTCCAGTCTGATACGAAGCTCTTCGATTTCCTTTTCGCGCTGTTGCAATTGCTCCTCTTTTGCCTTTAGCAGCTGTAGTTCTTCCTCGGTCTGCTCGGCTGCCTTTTCTTTCTGCGCAACGGGCGCCTCCTTGTCAGGTGTTGGTGGGACCTGAGATGATTGATTGAGTTGTTGTTTCAAACGCTCGAGCTCCGCCTTTTGGTCTGCAATCAGCTTCATGTTTTCCTCATTCTACATGGAATAGTAGGTTTAGACCATGTAAACAATCAACAAATACATCATCTAGCAAACATACCTTGGCCTTCAAATCCTTGACTTCCTCCTTCATTTCTGTGATGGGGAATCTCTTTGTAGTCGAAGCATGGCTGGGTGTTCTTGACGTAGGTCTCGTATTGTTAGCGGTCGATGCTACAGAGGCAGCACTTTTGACAGATATCATACTATTGGGTCTTGAAGACGAAGGAGGTTTAGGAGATGTTGCACGTTGAACTGGGCTGGGGGTGCGTCCATTTGATAAGAGGGAATTGCGAGAGGTTGGTCTGGGCAGTGTTGTTTTTTTGGTATTACCAGTATCCAAAGACGAACGAGGTGACTTTTTGGCAGTGGAGGCGACAGACGGGGCCAGACTTGCGTTGGTCTTGGATGTCTTTAACTTGCTGGTTCCTTTTTTAAGTCCTCTTGATGTGGCATCGTCTGGACTTAAAAGGTTCTTCTTTTCCTTTTTTCTAGGTCCTAAACAAACCATGATGGATGAGAAAATCGGAAAACAAGTTGTAGAAAAAGAGAAAGAAAGTGATTAAATAAATGAATTACACCAATTTCCAATTTATATTAAAATGTATCAAAGAGCAATATTTGTCGGGAATACAAATATTTAAGTGGGCGGAGGTATTATGTTGTCCATTGCAACCAGGAACCGCCTAAGCAATGGTGGTCAGATCAAAACGCTGGTCAAATAGGCTGACGAACCGAGCCATTAGTATTGATCTATGCATATAACCATGCAATGCTGATCAACTCCGATGGAGTGAATGTTTGCTTTGGAATTGCCAACAGTAGCCAAGGCAACACATTTAAAAAGAGTGAAGGATCCAACATGGTTTGGGATAGACAACGGATTTTTTTCTATACATGTATGCACGTTTTCATATACCAAAATCAAAAAGAGTCATTGTAACATGAATGTATACAATGTGATTGGATCTCCCTCTCAACTCCAAAGGTTAAGAGGCGTGGTCAATACTAAAACAAGTAAAAATATCAAGTGGATCACCATCATAAAAAGCAGAAAAAAATCCACAATGCATTGTGGTATATGAGGTAATGGGATAAGGCACGAGTAATTAATGATTGTACAGCAAACTCTACAAGAGATGGACCGAGGACAATTATGTTGCTACTGCCCGACATTACATCCAAGATAAGCAAATAGCTGGAGCACTCAATTTATGTCAATATCAACATGTTCAATGTACAAGATGTTGCTCTCAGGTTTGCTGTACATAAATCTAATCAAAGGGTCTTGAGCAAGGACGTAGGTGCAAGTGTGAATGATGGTGCAGTTTGTCAAATGTTGACAGGTAAGCATTGCGTATCTCATGATGAAGAAAATGAGACATTCAACATTGAATGTAATATAGTCAGATCTACAGCTTTCGGTGAGATAATGAGGGACTCTTAAGTGGTTTTAGCCGCTGTAATATACAGCATTGCAGGATCAGCCCATACGAACAAAGGTATCGATACTGATAATGCTGTCTCCATTGATGGATCAAGATCATACCAATTAGAGTGCATTTTAGTTGAGATCTACTAATAATGGAAACAATAGCTAGATTTATATATAAAACAAGGCATTATAGTGGCATAATTTATTTCTTTAGACGAAAGGTTCCAAGTTGAGTTCAATGGCAGTAGTGGGATTAGATAAATCAAAGTTTTGAAGAACGAGAGGATGAAGAACACCGAAAGAACCCACTCTGCAGGCCTTGCGGGTGTTGGTTTCAGGGCAAATGTATCTCAAAAAGATGAAGGCAGAACGGCCAGGGAAGTAGGTGGAATCAGTAGCTTCCTCGATCCAGTAACCTAACTCGGTCGTATCGTTCTTGTGAATTCTAGAGGCACTGAGCATAGTCATGACGCGATCCAAGAGACCATGGATAATCTAATTCAATATTAGCTACAGCAATCCATCCACCTGTGCTGATACAAAAAACTTACCTCGAAACCAGATGTCTTGGAAGTATAGGTGGCACAAAGGTGTCTTTCGTTTCTAGCTCTACGATCACGAGTTTCATCCTTGTAGCCAACATCAGACACTTCAAAGACCTTGATGGGCAAGGGCAACTTTTTGTTGGAGTTCAAAGTCTTCAAGATACCTGGCAAAAGAGAGGTACGAACAACTTGATATTCGGCAGTCTTGGGGTTGGCAAGTTGAATAGCAGTTTTGCTATCATCAGCACGGTTAAGGAATTTGAAGTTTTCGTCATGAGAGCACTAGAAATTGTAGTATTAGTACACATTGCGGCATTCGCCTTCCATTACAAATCACAATCCTACCAAAATTAAAGGAGCAACTTCGGTGAAGCCAGCCATAGCTACTTCCTTACGGACGTGATCGCTCAATTTGTTTAAAGGTAAAGCAGATGCAAAGGTATTGACATTGGGCATCTTCTTGGGCAAGTTATCGTAACCATATGAAATAGCAACATCCTCCATAATATCACAAGCATGCAAGATATCCCAACGGGTAGGAGGAACATTGACGAGAACCTCATTGCTGTCCTCAGAGCTGATTTTGGCATCCAAAGACATTCTATTCAAAAGACGGCAAATCTCCTCACCGGGAAGCTCGAGGCCAGTACAAGAGTTGATGTAATCAACCTTGGCAGAAGACTTGCGAGGCTCCAAGTTGGGGAAGAACTTGACGGTGTTATCGGGATAGACAATCTCGACGGGCTCAATGCTACGCATGCCATCAGATTCATGCAACTCTACAACAGCCCATTTGGCATGACGTACCTGAAAGGCTCAGCGCAATATTCAGAGAACATGGTGACCAGGGTGTTCAATGCAGTGCTGGCCTTGTGTTCGTCAGTAGCGGTGATTTCGATCAAAACGTTCTTGGTGTCGAGAGTAATCTTGGAGTGATCAGAGTTGATGATGGGAGGAAGAGAGCAGACAGTACGCTTGGAATCAAAAACAACGGGATAGACGGGAGAGTCGCGAATGATGTGAAGGAACTTGCCGAGATGCTTATCCTCCTACAAAAACAGCCCTTACTGTCAGCCATCCTCTATGCATACAATCCACATGTCGATCCATCCCCAGCAACTTACAGCATACATTTCCATCAATTCATCACCGTCAACTTCCTTATCCTTGTTCAAGGGAACAAACTTGATGTCCTTGTGAGGCAAAGCTTCGTAGGTGAAAGGGCCTTGAATGGTGTCCAAATCATGAGTACCCATAGAGGCAAGTGTTCTCTTACTATGGATAGCATTGCAATGTCGTTAGGACTGCCTTTCAAAGTGAAAGGATGACTCATGATTATGATGTGCTGGAGTGTGCCTTACCGACAAATGTTGTTGTGCAGCTTATCTTGGAGATCGATGAAAGAAGCATAGTTCTCAGGGGTGAAGGTGATGTTGCGCAAAACAGCACCAACAATGAAAGGACGGATCTGTTGGGTCTATACAGCAAATATGATGTGAGTCGAAAGGTGCTAAACATCAATTGAGACACTCTGCACTTACGGATTCCAAGACACGGATTTGTTGGAGCTTACCGTCAGCAGGCTTGACAAGCTTATAGACAGGAGGCTTGGCCTTATCTTCGAA
>JAXQGS010000156.1:0-26714 GCA_037040325.1 Mucor sp. M7501 | reverse complement strand
GCGCTGATTACGGCAGTGTAATTGGATGGATTGTAGGTAGGATGGTTATTGAGAAATGAGCGATCTTGTGGATTTGTTTATTTTGAGCAGATATCATGCGTGTTATAGTAAAAGTTTCTGTGTCATTTTTTAACCGGAACTTCAAATGCGCAGGAAACACTTGGTTCAAGCACAGAACAGATCAAACCATTTGGTTCTTTGACATTTAACTGAGTTCAGTTACCATCCCAGTTATTGTAATCAGTACAATAAAATTCAATCTAATAGATATGTTGGGGCAGTAATTTTGTACATGAGATAGATGATATTTTCGGTTTGACATTCCAATACTTCAAACTATGTCATCATAGCTTACTGAAAAAGGAAGAAAAAAATGGGTCTTATACTAAAATGATGCAAAATAAAATATTCTAAAAGCATGATAATCAACTATATTAAATTGGCATTCCTTTCTTCCCAATTTCTTAAGACTTATACTGATCACCAAAAAATGTTTCCTACTAAGCTCTCTCGATTCCGTCGACGTTTAGATGTACTTTGCCGTCTGGAAGCCCTTGACAATCGCCTTAGACGCATCGAACGCGAAAATATTGCGCGGGAAAACATTCGACAGACAGCTGCAGGAAACAACTTTCAAGAGATTAGAAGTAGAAGAGGTTCAATCCATCTAGGTGATCTGACAGATGAAGACTGTTTAATCTTGTTTAGATTTACGTATTCTCAGGTATTTCAACGAAATATAATCTCTGATTATTGATGCGCCAACATGATATTATTTAGATTCGTCAGTTAATTGGTGCCTTTGGTTTTGACGATACCTTTATTATCAGACCTGAAGATGACAGGCATAGGATGCAAATTCCTACCGAAGAAGCCCTTGCAATTACGCTAAGACGTTTGGCCTTTCCCTCTCGATTGAGTGATTTGTCATTGATATTCGGTTATCATACTACAGATATCTCCCGAGTTTTCAACGCAATGATAAAAGTACTTTATGATAGATGATAAAAGTACTTTATGATAGATACGGAAGAGTAATGGAGCTCAACTACAATCAGTTTAGTCCTGCTAATCTCGAACGATTTAGTAGTGCAATTCATGCAAATGGTAAGTATTGCAATCTTACCTTTCAGAAAATTGAAGACATAACTGGCACTTATTATTCATGTATACAGGATCAATTTATCCAGATTGCGTTGGATTCATTGATAGCGCATTCATGAATTGTGCTCGTCCCGTGTATGGTAGCAGACAGCGTGCACTGTACAATGAGCATCATGTAAGAATATTTTTGTTAGGTTTAGTCATCTTCTTGTAATAACACTATTTTTTATGGTGTAGAGAGGCTATGGCTTCAAATTCCAATCTATAGTTACCCCTGATGGAATAACATCTAGCTTATGGAGCCCTATTACAGGAGACCAAAACGACCTTCGGGTATACGAGATGAGTGAAATGGAAAAGCGACTGGCTCCTTTGTTTAATCTGCGAGCAGATAGAGGTCGCTGCTTTTATTTGTACGGTAATGCTGCATACACTCGCTCTTTGGTAATGGAGAGTCTTCACGATAGAGGTAGGTTTATTTTGTCAACTGTGAATAGAGTAAACACTGGTTATTCAAAATATCAGTGACAGCAGACCCCGAACAACGTCGAAAAAACACACAGATGTCAAGAGATCATAGTTGTGTCCAGGACGAGTTCCAACATGTTACAAGTCTGTTTAGGTATTTGGACTTTACTTTGCGTTCTGGTTCAAGTCCAATTACGCAAATGTATGCGGTTGCGACCTTTTTGAAGAATGTGCGAATTTGCATTCATGGTCATAGCGAGACTGGCGATAGATTCCATGTTCTTCCGCCTTCTCTAGATGCTTACCTGAATGGTTTTAACCCAACTCAAACAAGTCAATCATAAATGCGTGAAAATACTAGAGACTCTATTTTTATACTGTAATTGAACAAAAATTTATTTTGGAGCTGGCAAAACAGGGTAATTAGGTTGAGTCTTTATTTGAAGAAAGGAATGATAGTGCCAAGCATCTGATTGATTTTTTTCATGTTATCTTCAACTGCTTGCATCCTTGTATCTATAGCAGCAAGAGATTCCTTGCAGCTTTTTATATCGCTGGCAACCTGCCTGCTCTGCTCAGATTCTTGCTGATCAATACCATTGAGCAATTGATACACTTCTTCTCGAATGGCGTCAATTTCACTGCGTTCCTGGAAATATTCAGCACTTCCATCCAAGTATTTATCAATGGCGCTGCTCCCATCTTTTTCAGCAACAATTGCCTTTCTTTTCTGGCCTCTGTTGACTGAACAGCTAGGAACTTGTCCCAACCGTTTCTGGAGATCCAAAATCCGTTTTTCTGCCGCCTCGTCTCTCATTTCGACAGCCTCGTTCTTTTCTTGAGACTTTCTTCTTGCTGTCCGGGTTTTCCTTTCAAACTGCAAATGCTTTAGAGAGAGCTTACATCAAAAGGTGTTACAGTGCCGTTAGAGTATTACCAAGTCTTTGTAATCCTTGATAGCTTTATCTAGTTTGGAATATGGCCCATTGCCACCGCTATTGAGGCTTATTTCCTTGTTTCTTCGTTCAAAATCAGCAAACATGTCCTTGTAGTGAAGCTGTATAGACTGCTCCGATAAAGGATGCTTGCCCTCTTTGCGGTTGACGTTGTTGACATCCTCCAAGACGGCGTCCCACTTTTGTTTTTTCGTTCCATACTGACCATTAGGAGGATCATGACGCATCATACTGATCATGTATGCTGTTTCGCTTGCGGTTGTCCATTCACCGTGTTTTTTCTTTTGAAGAGCAGTATTGTTAGGCTTGAATATTATAGTATTGTTCATGGTTATTTTGAGTAAAGAGAATGAAAAGTATTTTGATAACTGCATTTTCGGTGTCATGCAATTTAGTATCTCAAATGATTGGGTGTGAGTACTTGAAAACTTACGGAATGTAGCGTAAATTCAAAGTTTGTTGAGCATAAAATGAACTGAATTGAGTAAAGAAGTGTACTGATTTAAAGTAGTACTGTAATAATCAATGCAAGAGTATATTGGCTATGAATATCTACTTGAGAAGTAGCAGCCCTGCTGAGCTTGGATGAGCCTATTATTTAATGTAATACTGACAGCTTAAAATGATGTGATGCTTATTGTTAAAGTGTGGATACCTCCTCCTGTTTGGACACCTACGATTCTTTCTACAAGCAGTTTTTTTTTTTCAACAACAACAGCAACAAGAAGAACTCCATTTGAAGTCTACTTACGCCAACACCAACATTAGTTTTTAATGTCTATTCATATGCTGGGTACGTACACATGTCAATAGTGTTTGTTTTTTCTTGGACTATTCAGAAGAAGAGGCTGAGTGACATGCATGATCTGCAGAAATAAACATTGCATATCACTGCAGAATATATAAAGAGCTACTGTAGTATTATTTTCCTTTCGTTCAACACCATGATTCCTACAGTGCTGGCAATTCTAATTTATCAAATCCTTGCCATCTTGGGTGGAGAAGCAATAAGCCAAATTGTAACGAGCATTGCTTACAAGAGACGCGATTTGGATTTCAGGCTCATGTACACGCAAAGCATTATCGATTTGCTCTCAAATTACAAGCGATTCGACAAAAAACTTCACCACAAGGCTGCAATCACTCTATTTGTGTGCGTTACAATTGCCCTCAAGTTTATTCCTACCATCTTCACCAAGCTAAATTCGCCAGGCTTCATCTATATCAGGTACCCTAGTACCTCTCTTGTCCAACAGGATGCTGTATCCATGTACGGGTGGCCATCAACTATGCCAGTTTTTAACAATTTCGCTTCGTTTCTCAGCAACAACTCGTTCGAGGATATGATGGTGCATTATATTCAACAGAATCTTCGCCAAAACACCACTCGGAATAGTAATGGGCACTGGTTCAGACCGCAAGCTGACATCAATCGCTACGAATGGAACGATCAACAGACATCAGGAGGGTCTCACGGATTCCAACTGATACACAACAGTAGAATAGACACTTTCATGGCATTTGGCGATCGTAGAACTTCTTTTTCTGCTGACGCTGGGTATACATACGATAACTCTAATGACCCTTTTCGTGGTTTTACATACCACTCTGGCTGTCAGTTCAACAAAGAGTTCGACGGAACTAACCACACCCATCAAATGCCTCTGCAAGGTTTGTATCGCTTTGGTGGAATGTGCCATCCTACTTTTGATAAGAGTCTCACTATACTCGTACCGAATATTGGGCCAATCATCTATAAACCAAGTTTACTGGATGCCAACGACACTATATTTCGCCCAGGGATAATCTCACCAGGTACGCTGGCTTCAGGTTCAACTGGCGTCAGTATCTTCAACCACAATACGACACATCTATCAATGGGCATCAAAAAATCAGCTCACATTACACTCTATAGCTACAACAAAGATACCATTCCTCCTTCTAATTGTTTGAATAATGGAAGAGCCAATTTCACCAATAATTTCATCAATCTGCCCTACAATGGAATATTTTGCGATATGACAAAAATCATGAATGACCGTCGTAACGTTAGTCTTTTACAAGCAGCTTACATAACGAATGAAAGCAACTATATGATAAGCATGGTATACACGTTGATGCGAGGTAGTTACCCTAATAAAGGCGATATAATCATGATTGATTATACTATGCTTCAAGCTTTTAACGTAGAGGGTAGATTGCCGGATAAAAACGAACGCTTGGTAGCTTACGAGAGTAGAAAGGTGGAGCTGGAAGATCCAACAGAAGGTGCTATCGCTGTCAATCTCACTGGCGACAAGATTGGACAACTACTGAAAGAGCTGGATCCTTTTTATATAAATCAACAGTCGATTGATCAACTTGTACGCATGGCATCGATGAGGGTTCGATGGGAAAATGGAAACTACTCTGACTTTGCTTTGAACAAGGCTTTGGTAATCAATGCTGTGGAGACGCCAACATGGTGGATTGTTACGGTGATTCTGCTGTTTATGGCATTCTTGGTGCCCCAGGCTAGTCGGCTCATTGTAAGGCGTATCCCAGAGTACAGCAAAGATCTTCGCACTTTACTGTTACTCACGTTAAGGTATTCTCCTGAGTTCAGAGGGACAAGCAAGGCCAAAACTGTTGGCATCTCTGTCAATGAGCTTGACAATAGAGCAGATCGAGTGGCTTTATTGACCGTCAATGGTTACTCTGTTGCAGTAGGCGAGAAATTAGATGGCTCTGAAGTTAGATTAATGGATGAAGGTGTCGACCATCCCACGAGCAAGCTGGATCGCTATGATTGCTAGTCGTTGATCTGCATCAAAAGTCGGCATAATAAATACAATCAATGTTTACTACGAAATGTCAAGACAATGAAGTCTTGTGCAATTATAACCTTTGATGCTTATTCGTCAGATCAAGAAATTCTTGACCTGAACAGCCATGGCTTTGCTGTTCCAATCAGCAATGCTCAAATATGTCGTAATAATAATGGCATCAATGATTCATGCCGCATTTCAACATTTCCCATGTGCCAACGAGCTCTTGTTTGAATCTGCGATTCAACAAGGAATTAAGCCCATATTTACCTTCTGTTGATAGATCCAATCTGTGGAGACACTGCTGCCATCGTATGTATGGCTTGGATAAAAGACAATACAGCCAATGTATCAACAATGATACAGCATACAACCAGGTCCAGATTCGCAATGAGACATTGAAACATGACGTATAAGAGGTCAAGGTTGTCACGTCTGTACCCCTTGATGGGATTTGCCCCACTCAACAAACCACATCCACAAGCTTGGAAGAAAGCACAAGATAACGTCATGAAGTGTAACCAGAAAAAAGTGCAGAATATTTATCCGATTTCATTATGAATGACAACTATAAAAGCAAACAATCAAGTTTTTCTTGGTACTTTTCTCCTTATTTCTTTTTTCCTTGTCTTTCTCTTTTATTCCAACACTTGAAGAAAATGACAATGCCGCCTTCCATCACTCGAACATCTACAGCGCCTGTGCTGGTGACAAACGACACAAGGAGCACCCATCCATCGCCGCCTGTGGTCAACAAGAATACATCACAGCTCCAGTTCAAGCTGGCGAAACAAAGGCCACTCCACTTTAGAGCAAGACTGACCCAATTTGACCTATCCAACACGGACAGCTCCAACGGCGCCTTTCGCGGCTTCTACACCCTCTTCTGGATCGCTATGGGCATGTATGTTATACAGTCCATTGTGCGCTGCTACGAACAAGAAGGCATCCTGCTGAGTCTGGGCTTCTACCGGCTGATCTCTGAAGATGGTTTGGCTCTTTTAGTGTCGGATCTGACCATGGTATCAATGACTTTATTTAGTGTCCTCTTCTCCAAGCTGCTGATGTGGGGCGTCTTGCCGTACGAGACATTCGGCGTGGTCATTCAGCACTCGTGTCAAGCATTGTTCTTGTTTGTCAACATTTACTGGACGTTTTGGAGAAACTGGCCTTGGGTGCAGTCTGGATTCTTTACGATGCACACGATAGTCATGATGATGAAGACGCACTCGTACACGGCATTGAACGGCGATCTCTCTGTCAAGCTGAGACGTCTGCGCCAGCTGAAAGCCGAACTGCCCAAACTGATCGCATCAAGCAAGGAGGACGAAGACGCAGCAGAAAAGATACAGCACATGGAATCAGAGATTGCGTTTCTGGAGGGGGAATTGGTGCACGGAAACACACGCTACCCAGACAATGTCACCATCGCCAACTTTTTGGACTATCTGCTCGTGCCTAGTTTGGTGTATTGGATGGAGTATCCCAGAACAGACAAGTAAGACGGCCAGAGGGATGTGTGAAGGGGAGGTTTCTTTTATTTACAATGTCGTAGGATCCGTGTTTGGTACGTGTTTGAAAAGACAACTGCGACACTCGGCTCATTCCTGATGCTGTACGTGACAACAGAACGATGGATCCTGCCCAAACTCTACGACCCCAACATGTCAGAGCCTCGTGTCATCCTCGAACTGCTGTTCCCCTTTATGATCAACTACCTGTTCATCTTTTACATCATCTTTGAGTGCATCTTGAACGCATTTGCTGAACTGAGCAGGTAAGCAATCGCCGCTGTTTGTTTGTTGTTGTGATTGTTGAATTTAAACGTTTCGTGTCTTGTAGATTTGCTGATCGCAACTTTTATGATGACTGGTGGAACAGTGTTACTTATGACGAATTTGCCCGCAAATGGAACAAGCCTGTCCACCACTGGCTTTTGCGACACGTCTATGCTCAGTCCATCGAGTCCTACAAGCTGTCAAAGACCAACGCCACCTTTGTTACCTTTCTGCTGTCGTCCATCTTTCACGAACTGGTGCTGATTATTGTCACGCACAAAATTAGATTGTACATGTTCTTTATCCAGATGCTGCAGTTGCCCATGATTGTCATTGGACGCATGCCCTTGTTTAGAAAGCGCTTCTGGCTGGGTAACTCGTTCTTTTGGCTGTGCATGTTATTCGGCCCTCCTTTGCTTGGTATCCTGTACTGCCGTGAAGCATTCTGGGCTTCTTGGGGAGGACCACAGCCCCTTGCTTCTACTGCTATTTAAACTATAGTCATCTACCACTTTTGCATCTTTCATTTTCAATAACATATACACACCCATCCATTCATCAATAAACAGGCGTTCATTTTTAATTAACATACGCATAACACATCCTCGGAAATGAGACCCGTGCGTTCTGGCTCGTGTACAACCGCATGGCAAACGTTGTACCACAACAACACAACAAGACTTGTTTTTGACAGATAGATATCTCTTGTTTATCTTTGTTGTATTATAAAAGCAAACAATGCGCTTAGCAAACATCATCTTTATTACATAACTTTGCTCTTTTTATCAGAACTGAATGTTGGGCTAGGCGTGGATGGAGGAGAAGGAGGTGGTAACAGTGCCAAAAGATTTGCAGGAACATCCAGTTTCTCGATTCGTTCCTGAATTTTAGGTCTTTCACTGCTATTCCAAACAGATCGAATCTCCAGTTGCTCTTGAAGCATGGTCTTTTTGTGCTGCATTGCTCTCACTTTACGTTCAAATTGATAGAACAGGACCTCTGCTCGCTCCAAGGTAGGCTCCAAAGAAATGTTGCCAGTCAAGTCATTAATGTACTATATAGGAACATCATCACTAAGAAGGCTATTTCACTTGACAACCAACAACCAACTTACCTTTAGTATCTCGTCAAACTGGTTCAGCTCCTCCAGGATGGTCTTTCTATGCGCATCAATCACAGCTAGAGCGATAAACAGAATCATCTTGTCGGACAGATGGTCTGTCCAAAGCACTTCCCATAAACGAATCACATCCTCCCATTCGAATTCACGCTTGAACCAAACCAACAGCCATCTAAAGCAAAAGAAGAGATTGGAGGTCTCTGTGTCTTCCAGACGCTTGTACAGCTCAGGGTCCATGAAATGAATCAGCGAATCCAATGTCTTGAGTTGTCCGTGCATGCCTGATTGATCCATAAAGAAGTTTGACTGGACACGATCCATAAAAGCAGAGAAAGCCCAGAAGGCCATCGCCTCATCGCCCATTGCGACAAACAAGGGAGCCAGTAGATCCGACATGCCTTGCACATAGCCCAGCTCGGTATTGTGGAAATTGTACGTGACCAAGATGTCCTTCATGATCTCCAGATTAGCGTTGGTACCTACAGCCATGAGAGGGTCAGGGTTTGGCAAGTCTTCGCCCACAAATGCCTCTTGGGATCGATCCGTACGGTGCACGTCTTTATCGATACGATGCTTTTCATCTTGAAAGTCCTTTGTGTTGCGGATCTCTGGATGGTCAAACCAGTTTGCCTTGATGCTGTAATACGCTTCTGCTCGACTGCGACGCATGGCTTCACGTTCATTGAACGTAGAGTCCCAAGGATAGATGCCCAAGAGAAACTTCCACGCTTCAATACGAATATCAGCGTCCAAACCCCCTCGAAACACAAGTTGTCGAATGTGATCCACTGACACGCACAGCTTGCCTTCCTCGTCAAAGAACAGCACCCATTCCTCTGGTGAAACAGGTTCTCTTCTGGTGTGTATAGGTGTGGGGCCACACAGTTCCGGCATGCCATTCAGCAATCCATCCACGTCATCCGCTAGGTAGTGATCATTCGAGTTGTCTCCTCCCCAATGAGCCAAATACTGGCTTGCCATTTGATACTCATTCAGGGTGTTTTGTACAGTGTAGTTTCGACTGAGTCCTTGTACTGAGGGTGGTAGCAGTGGTAGAATGGGTCGTGCCATGGGATGCTCCAACACTTGCACAGCTGTATCTTTTGAATATTGTGTGATCCTTGAGAGTCGTTCCAATAAGGTCCATCGAGCATCTCGAAGCGCCTTTACAATTGGGTCCGGTGATGTGGATAAAGATGGATCATGAGCTGCTGCTGCTGCTGCTGCTGAAGTAGAGCTTTCAGGCACATTATTCGATACAGTCATGATTGTCGATGCTGTCATTGCTGGTGATGTAAATGGTGTTGTGTCGTTTTCGACCAAGTGGACATGCTGCATATCCCTTGCACTAGAAAGAATCGAGTTAGTCGTCGTGTATACAGTGTCTAGATATAAACTACATGTTACCTCTTTAAAGGGTTAAAGGCACTCAATATATCAATGATATCATAGCCTGGCCATGTGGCGGAATCCGTTTGATAACTTGCTTGCTCCGAAGCAGAATACCATAGCGGCTTCAACACATCACCCGAGCGAGATGTAATAACAACGGATCCTTGTATTGTGGGTGATGGCGGACATACATACAAGGAATACACATTCTTGAGCGCAATTGTCATGGTCTCTGCTTGTCCAAAGTTCAAATCGATGCTGGGGAAGCCTTGATCAGAAGCCAGCACACCGTCCAACTCGATAAACTTGACAATGTCGTGTGGTTCGATCAGATACTCTGGAATCCACGCAATCAAAATATCCACATTGTCCTGGAAGCAAGTTTCAGTCTGCTATTCTATTCCATCACAAAGGGATGCCACTTACCATTGATTTTGAAAAGATGGCCAAGAATCCATGAATGCTGTGATCTTCCATTGGGTTGGTTGATTTGAGGTAGAAACCAGACTTTGTGTACACTAATCGTACTTTGCTGCTGCTGTTGCTACTACTGCTACTGTTATTGTTGTCAATGTTGGTCCTTGATTGTGGGATGGGTGTTTGGTTGTATACAGAAGTGCGTCTTGATGGCAATTCCGATGATGTCTGTCGGTAGGCTGCTGGTCGAGGTGGTAACTCAGGTGCAATCAATGGTATCGGATCCAGCTGAAATTCAGATGGATCGTAGCTTGGGTAAACAGAAGCGACAGAGGCGGATGTCGAGTTTGACGACCAGCTTGGTTGATGGTGGAGAAATGGGTTATACGTCGACTAGGAAATGTTAGTTTGGATGTACGCATCACCTCGGCGAGCAGATACTTACTCTAGTGTGATACTGCTGTCTTCTCTGCTCCTGTTCCTCATCTGCTTGCTGCTGTTGCTGTTGTCGCTGATGCTGCGATTGCTCAGTTAATGGTATATAATTATTCATATTGTTGATCATGTTGTGGTTATAGAAAGGTCCTCCGCCCATAGTGTTGTTGTTTTTCTTGAGAGATAAAAAGATGTAAAATAGCCAAGTGATTTTATGCAAATTTTTTAAAATATATACCCCCAATGAAATCCTTGGCGGGCCAGTGTTGATTCAGGGAACCAATGGCGCAGATGCAATTTCTTGGCCTTTGAAATCAGTAACGGATCAAGCTTGTTTTCTTCCTTTCCGCAGTTGATGGTTATGCTACATGCAAAAAAAGATTGCAAATACAATATCAATATTGAGGCCTTCAAAAGAATACTTGACTACTATACAATGCACTTGTTTACTCAAAGTGTACCTGAGCATTTTTGTTTCGGAATCCTGCAAACAACCATATTTTTTAGTAGGAGGTTGACAAATCAGGCATAGACAGTTGGCCAAGTAGTATATAGTAGATTCTAAACTAAAACGAGCTATATTGGCAAGAAAACAATTGGGGAGCCGTTAGTACCAAGATGAAGAGGTGGGTTTTGCTGGGCTTCTTGTGTTGGAAATTGACAGGATATACATACATGCGCATTTCGCAGCAGCGGCATAAGGCG
Source organism: Mucor sp. M7501 (assembly GCA_037040325.1). Taxonomy (NCBI): domain Eukaryota; kingdom Fungi; phylum Mucoromycota; class Mucoromycetes; order Mucorales; family Mucoraceae; genus Mucor; species Mucor sp. M7501. Next base: position 15,532 of record JAXQGS010000156.1, on the reverse strand, counting down.
GCTGCTGAATGCAGGTTGAAGCTTGTTTGTCATGCGATATCCAACATATCCGTTATCTAGCAGCAGCTAAGAAAATCATACTCTTCCTAAAGAACCCTTGTGAGCTGTGTGTATTGGCATGGATACTTTGTATCTCTAATCTGTGTTCACCCGAGAGATTCTAAGAGAAACAAAAGTTGTAACGGGGCGGTAGGATGGATCCAACAAAAACACCTTCCATTGTCCCACGAGAAACCTCTACATGTTATTATGCAAAATGACAACCTGACTTGTACACGATATTCCTGATCTATGAAAATTGGAAATTTAGGACACTATTGAAATGATACAGTCCTTAGTTGGCAGCCCCAGGGCTTGAATAAGGTCGTGAATAAGTGTAGTTACGCACACCTGATTAGACTTGAATTGCGCAAGCATAAGAACCTTTTTCGTTGTTCATCAGATATAACCAATCCGTGTGGATGCAGCGTAAAAAATCCTAGCAAAACATCTCAACGAAGCTGTCATCTGAACTCAACAAATGTGCCCAATAACGAGGCGAGACCCTTAGCATGTATACTCAAATGTCAAATTTGAAAATGTAGCAGCATCCAATTGGAACCTAAAGGGTGACATTGGCAGTAATTGAGCGTAGTGAAAGCAATTAGACGTCTACAGCGTCTTTTGTCATTCATAAAAGGTGGTTGTCAGGGCAAAAAAACGGCCCGTCTGGGATTGAATTTCAAAGCTTCCACTGGTCCTCTGGATCAGAAAATTGGCATCCCAAAACCTTTCAGGGGCATTTACACAAGATTTTTCTACTCGAACAGCAGGTACTTCTCTACACTTTTACATGTAAAATTGAACGATAAATTTGATGGTGCTAATTTTAAAGCGATCCCTTTTGTCTGTGGAGAGTAACTGTCGAAAAATGCAAAACACGTTTTGGGAGGAAAAATCTAAATCCCGCATACTAAATTGGTCGTAAGACACTTTTACATGCTCCAATGCGTTTCTACGGTTGTTTTGAACTTAGGAACACCTTAGTAGAAAACTTCGTTTTCGAGGTGAAAACCTCCATCATTCAAAATCATCGATTTTTCCCTTGCTAGTACAAGGCAAAATTTGGGGGTGGCTAACTTGCCACCTTTTTTTTTCCTTTTGTATCTTATCTTGCCACCTTTTTTTTTTCTGGCTCAGTTTAGCTTTACGCTCGATGAGTGTCAATCTTCTTGCCACCTTTTGTATTTTCTTAACTTGCCACCTTTTTTTTAGATGAAATGTTCAATGTAAAATGAAGCATGGCTTATTAGAAACTCTTTCAAATGTCGCTTTTTCTCATAATACAACATGATATGTATTTAATTAAGTGGCATTCAGAGTTCGAAGAGGTAATTGATATCTGCTATCTGAACGTTAGAGATGCTTATAAACTTGTTCAAAACCATCCCTTGCCTTCAACAGAAAGGCATAATCACTTTTGCCATCATCAGCCAAAATCGATTTACGCTCCGCTTATACTCTGCTCAGATTGGTCAGATTTTGATAAAAATCGACCTAATCCATCTATTTTGTGAGATTCGATTATATGAATTGTGTGAATTATTCCCTACACCTTTAATCTTTCTTAGAGTATTTTTCAAGACGAATCTGATGGTATCAATTAAAATAAATGTTTTGAACAAGCTTATCGAGCAATCTTTGAAAATATGCAATGATTTTTTTAGCGAAAATGCTGAGATTTTGCATACAAATGTCTGACGGACAGACTTTTAGGGGTTGCTCTGGATCAAGAGAAACGTTTTGAATTAATATGTGCTATAGTAAAAGTCTTCAATTTTGAGATGAAAAATGCGATCGTCTGATATTCGATGAAGACCATGAGGGGTACCTCATGCAATTGAAGCGAGTTTGGACAATGTTTTTTTGGTCTCCAAAAAGTTGAGCAAAGGTGTCAGTAAGTAAATGCTAGACGAAAGCAACCGTTTGGCGTAATTCTGAAGGCCTAAAACAACTTTTAACGCGAGAAATCACTGCTCAAATGCATCCAATGTTAGCTGTTTATATGGTAAATGATGAACTTTTCTTATGTCAAGTTGATTTCTGAAGGATAGAAAAAAAAGGTGGCAAGATAAGAAATGGTGCTCTTAGTTGGTGTAACCCAGTTTGAATCTATTTGTGGCAAGCTAAGAAGGTAATGCCAAGTTTAACACCCTTAAAATTTTCAAAAGATGGCAAGTTAAGTATTCTTCTTTTTTTAAACAAAAACGATGGTAGGTTATGGTTATAGCAGAATAAGGATACACTGGAAGAAGTGCTATTATGCCCCAGACTAGTGGTTGCGAAAAAAAGTGATAGCAACTTGAGCACCATTCAATTTCCAAAAAGATGGCAAGTTAGGCATCCTTCAAAAAAAAAAGGTGGCAAGTTAAGAAAACACAAAAGGTGGCAAGATTGATTACACAGCACTGAGCGCGATGCTAAACTGGGCCATAAAAAAAAGGTGGCAAGATAAGGATTACAAAAGGAAAAAAAAAAGGTGGCAAGTTAGCCACCCCCCAAAATTTGCCAGAAATCGATGATCAACTCCATCCCCAAAAAATTGCGGAAAACTGATCCCTAACCTAATGTCAGATCGTAGAACACGATTAGACATGTTTTGAGGCCGAGATCGCGCTTCGTTGGCGAGATATAAGCGATTTAAAGTGTTAATTTTACAGTGGTAAATACATTTGAGGGCTACTCACTGAACATTGCGCTTATTAACATCAGATTTGATGGTCCGTAGTATATCATCTAACAACACAGTGCATTATTAAACTCTTTGTCCATCAAAAAGCGCGAGATTTTTAGAGGATTTTTGCATAGATTTACCCAAAAAGCATACCCAATACCGATGACAGACTCAATGATGCGGAAGAGAGTACTGATCAAACATCTAGGGCAAAATAAGGAGCAAAATTGAGTAATATGGGATAAATGTACTTCCAATTAGCAGAGATTTATGCGGACTAGATGCACACGCTAGAAGCTTGAATCGACTTTGACATTGACTCAATTTCAGATGTGTTGTACTATGCTTGCTCCTTTGAGGAACATACCAGCAGAGGCGAGAGATTCGTAGATCAGAAACGATACGATTGCAAAGGAGTTTAAGGCAAATATCAGGACTCACAGCTCGGCATAGAGCTTCACCTCCAAGTACTGTATATTGAATTGATACATTAATCTGAACCGATCGTTTGACATTGTGTCATTTGGCGGATAAGCGAAGGGTGGGGTACCTCCCGCTTAATTACTCTTAGATTCACGGTGCTCGCAAAGTAGAGAATCGACGTGTTGCCTCTAATGTATACAGCAGCTCTCTCTCTCTCTCTCGACAGTATTTTGATATAAATCACAGTTTATTGACACGGGTGCATACCCTTTAAATAATCTAATTTAACAGTTTCTTTACAATGTCGCTAACCAACTTACGGTCAGCAGTAGCAGCGTCATGCTTCCATGCCTTCATCACCTTGCCCATATCTCTCGAGGTGGAAGCGCCCACTTCTTGAATGATACCCCTCAACTCTTGTTCAATGAGCTCAGGAGACATTTGCTCAGGTAGATAGGACTGAAGCACCTTGAGCTCCACACGCTCTTGTTCGGCCAATTCAGGTCTTCCACCAGCTTCATATTGACTTGCTGAATCTTGACGACGCTTAATGGCCTTTTGCAAAACTGACAAGCAGGCTTCCTCCTCGGATTGACCTTCGACAAAGTTGGCACTCTTGGTATAATAGGTGAAATCACTTAAAAGTCCCTTTACAACATTCAAGTTGGGTTGCTTCTTCTCCTTCATGTAGGTTTTGCGATCATTCTTGAGTCTGGTGATGATGGATTCTGGATAAACAGACACATGTCAATTATTTTGCTGGAGCCGGCAACATGTGGCCATTCTGAGAGATAAAACTTACCGGCACCAACAGCACCGCTGGTGTAGTATCTAGTAGCAGAGATGGAGATGGGTCTGATGGATCCAGAGAGTCTAGCAAGGAAAGACATGTTGAATATGAAAAGCAAAGAAAAACGGGTTTCTGCGTGCTATTGACAGGGTTTTATTCATCATGCTTGACGTACCCCGCTTGATTTGCAATTCGGAGAGTTGTACTGCCTTTTTTTTTTCGCACATCTCATCATGATTCGATCATTTCCGTATAATGCTTTACTTTACACACGTTGAAGGAATAAGGGGGGAGGGGCTTTATTTGTACAAGAAACTTATTGTTGAGCTGAAAAGTTGTTATTTGATGTGGTAGGTACATTGTTACCATCAACAGTGGCACCATCAGGGTTGCCCATGGTAGGGCCTGTCAAGGGAGTGCCCAAGAATTGTGATCCGTCGACATTATCAACGTTGTGGAAATCTAAAATCTCAGAATACATCATCACCTTCCATGTGTCAATGGGTAGGTCGGCTTCGTTGAATGACCAATCGAACTTTTCAGGTGCACTTGGCTCATCGGTGGGATCGTGGTAAGGAGCGAGGTAAGGGTGCGATAATGCTTCTTCGGCTGTGATACGCTGACGAGGATCGAAGGTCAGCATCTTTTCCAACAGGTCGATGGCTTGAGGGTCTTGGCCTGCAAATCTCTGGTTGAATGGAATAGGCTCACGTTTTGGCAGGTTCTTGACAAAACGAAGTGTATTTTCACTGCAAATGGTTGAAACCAAATCGTCGTTGGGTGTACCTAAAAGCTCAGTGATGATGGAGAATTGGTGTACATCTGATGGTTGCAAGTTAGTTGGATGTTTAGCCCCCCACTCTTCACTGCTAGATAGCGCAATACTTACGATCCTTTCCTGGGAACAAGGGCTTTCCCTCCAACATTTCAGCAAAGATACAGCCAGCACTCCAGATATCAACAGCGACATCGTACTTTTGCCAAGTCAACATGATCTCAGGTGCACGATAATATCTGGTGGAGACATAACCTGTCATTTGAGGATCCTGGATACGAGCAAGACCGAAATCGCAAATCTTGAGATCACAGTTCTCATTGATGAGGATGTTGCTTGGTTTCTATATTGTTGCGTGTGTTTAGTCGTCGCAAGCTACACATTTGCATAAATAATCCACAATGGGTCCTTACAAGATCACGATGAATCACACCAGCAGAGTGGACGTACTTGAGGCCACGCAAGATTTGATACAAAAAGTACTGGATAAATTGCTTTTCCAAGGGACGTGATTGAAGCAATCTGTGCAAATCCGTGCCTAACAGTTCGGTTACGAAATAACTACACAAGAGGTCATTACTACAGGCGCTTTTTTGTGTTACTAGTATTACAAAAAACTTACATATCCTCCAAGGGAGAGATGAAAATATCGCTCAAACTGATAATCTATTCCAAATGATGTAAGCACCCACATCTACGCCTGCTGTCTCTTATCCATACATTTTCATGGCGCAGTGCCTTCAACAGCTTTAATTCACGATAAGTACGCTTGGCCAATACTGGGGCAGAGAAAGGCTTCATAATCTTCTTGATGGCAACATTCATACCAGTCAACTGGTCCTTGGATGAGCTATGTATGCCAGCAGCAGCGTTCAGCATCAAGTTTGATTGGGCCATGTTTCTCTTCACTTACCACACAAGACCAAAAGCACCCATACCCACAGGCTGCAAGTCAACGTATCTAGATATTGTTATTACGTGTTAGCTCGCATAAGAAGGGTGGTTACAAATATAGTTAGCTACCTTGTTGTTACTTCAAATACAGTGCCAAAGATGGAGAGTTTGACGAATTCTGCCATTTTCTTTCGTTTATTCCAAGGGAAAACAGTAGTGGACAAGAGAAAAAAAGAAGAGAAAAAGAAACAATGATCATCATCATCAAATACTCTTTTTGGCGTGTTTAGGATCCCGCATTCAAAGAGTGGCAAAAAACCTTCCAAGACCTTCACTGCGCTCCACTGCGCAACACAGCTCTCTCTCTCTCCTCTTTCCCCCAATTCCAATGTCAGTGTATTGCTCGTTTTACAGTTGCTATCTGATCCGGTCCCTAAAGGAAGGCCAGCAAAATAAAGTCTATGTGGGATCGACGCCAAATCCCATCCGTCGTTTGAGGCAGCACAATGGCGAGCTTACACAGGGTGCTTATCGAACCAAAAGACATCGACCTTGGTATATTTATAAACCTGTCAATGACGCTCAACGACTTCATTCTCATACATAGTATTACCAATTAGGCAATATGTCATGATTGTTCATGGATTTCCTTCAAAGATACATGCCCTGCAGTTTGAATGTGCTTGGCAAAAGCCTCTTGTGAGTCGCCATACAAAGATCATTGACACTGAATTGAAATCTCGGTTGCAAGAGAATACAAAGAAATCCAATCTCATGCTCACCAAGATGTGGGCAGCACAAATGCTTCTTAATACAAGGCCATTTTCTTTGCTTCCACTTAAAATTCGCTTTATACTGCCTAATTTACAATCACTGTTTCTAGAACATGTTACATTGCCACCACAAATTACTTATTCTCTTGGGCCTGTGGAAGAGCTGCTCCGTGATGCAAAGGAACATGGTAAGTATGGTACTTCAGGTTACCGAGTGCATTGATCTACTCACTAACTATGTGTAGACACTGAGATTTTGACAAGGTTTGGGCTGTCAAGGAATTCAGATGGCTCTAAACATTGCTTTTTGTGTCCCAAGGCTTTTCTAGATGTAAATAACAAGATCAAGATAGTGATATATACGCTTCTACTAATACATCTAATACGATAGGGAGATACAATAGACTATGTAGAGTGCTCTGAGTGCTATGCGATGAAATGCCATGTCCTATGTTTGGCAGCAAAGTGGACCACCCTATCAGAGCTAATACCTGTGATGGGAAAATGCCCAAATTGCGATTCAACACTGCTGTGGGGCGACCTGATCCAGGGCCTCAAACTGAAAAACTCGAGCATGTCAAATCAGAATATAGTTGAGGAAGACAACGATGAAACAATGGATGATGCTTTGTCGAATGCCTCCACATCAACCATCAGCCTTAACTGAATTATATAACATGTCAATCAACATGTTCTTTTCAAGACTTTTCACCATAGATAGTTGATTACTTTTATAGCGAGCTCAACCGTGCAGCAATGAATAAAATGAATTTATTATGCATGATAGGTATGAGGACAAAAGCAATGTTGCCTGAAAGTTATAAAGCAGGGCTATTATATGACCTGAGCGTATCGTTAACACTGAGGTTGCAATTGGGGGTACAGATACCATGGCATGGAATCACAAATATATACGACACGCTGCCTTTTGTATCGTTGATGTACAGTATTTGTAATTGAAAACTTCAATTATCGATCCAAGCAACTCTAATGCAAAAACCGCTTGTGATTTGCATTCGTCAGTGACATTAACCTGATCAAGGACAGCCATGGACATGAGCTCACCAAATGTTTCCATCAAGGAAAAACGTTTAAGATGGCAATGGCCCTTATTTTGGAATATGAAATTTCTGGATACCCCGTATGCAGCGTAGCTAAGGTTTCCATGACAGTTTTAGACTAATTAGTTTTTGGACGCTAATCAGCATTTACGAAGCTAAAAAAAAGCCACAATTGGAAAATGGGTGAAGTTGTGTAACTGCCTACATCGTCATTGGGTTGTTGCACTATTGAATACAAACTGCGGTGGAGTGTTTCGGTCTATTGTGCTTCTTCTATAATGTCGTTAACTGGAAGGTTTCATGTTGAACATCCAGAACCTTTGTCTCTAATGGCCACTAAATGCGTTTGGCTTTGCTTAAAGGCAAGGACCATAAAACTTGATTGGCATCTTGGATGCTCATGTAGCAAAATGGGATCCAAATGCTACTAGTTTACGAACAATTGAGAGCGCAATGCCTTCAATATGAGTCGCTGCTTTATCTTTTGTGGCGGAGTGCTTCAGCATGCTTCTCAACAAAAACTGGTCTAAAAGGAGCTTGCATCGTTTCGTAATGAGATAGATTCAAGATATCACTAGAGTAGATGTTTTATACATCCTGAATGATCGATGTTGATCTGGCTAAGCAATGAATGCCTGCTCTAGACTATTTTTCAAGGACCTGCCTTTTCGAAAAGATAGAGATTCGAAAACTCGGCATTATGCCTATCTTTGGATGGTGATAGATGTCCAATCAATGCCATACATCTTAAGCGTATAGGTAAAAGAAGAACGCTATCTGCTCCTCGTCTCCTTGAATGTGACTAACTAAGAAGGATCTACTGCGGAACAAGTTGTACAAGATACAAAGATAATTACTTCATAGAGCAAGGAGAGAGAGAGAGAGGGGGGCGTCGGTCCTTTACGCTACAGAGATTGGACCCACATCATCATCAACATTTGTAGAGTATTAGCAGTAGACGTATAGCGTCTATTGCAAGCCAATTAAAACTTTTAGGTGCAAGAGTCACAGATCGGTTTTAGAGTAAAAAAAAAAAGAAAAAAGTTTTCAAGGATTAGTTATATTAGCAATTATAGACCGCATCTACTTGTTTCTTCATCTTTCTTTTACATTTTTCACATTTATAAAAGAATATTCAAAAATGAGTGGAAACATCTCTGCATCCAAGGCTAAGCGTCTCGCAGCTAGAGCTGCCAAGAAGGGAACTCCCTTGTCCTCTGGAAAGAACACTCCCGTCATGGCTTCAGAAAACAACTCTTCTGAAGATTTAGGTGTCGGCAGCCTCAAAATCAGTACTGATCGTACTGCTACTGGTGTGTACACCTCTCAAGAGAGAAGCAGAGATATCAAGATCGATTCCTTCTCCCTCAACTTCCACGGTCGTGTGTTGATTGATAACGCTTCCATTGAACTCAATTTCGGTAGACGTTATGGTCTCATTGGTGCCAACGGTTCTGGTAAATCCACTTTCTTGGAATCTCTTGCTGGCCGTGATATCGAAATCCCTGAGCATATTGATGTAAGTACTAGTATGGATAAAGGGGTGAAGAGTGCTCCAGAGAAAATGGGTTTAGCTGACATATTTCTGTGTCATGTAGATTTACCTCTTGAATCAAGAAGCTGAGCCTTCTGATCAAAACGCTGTCGAAGCTGTCATTGCCTCTGCTCAAAAGGAAGTTGCTCGTCTCGAGAAGCAAGTCGAGGATATTCTCGGTGAGGAAGATGGAGGAGACAACCCATTGTTGGACGATATCTATGAGCGTATTGAGCAAATGGATCCCGCTACTTTCGAGACCAGAGCCTGTACTCTTTTGTCTGGTTTGGGTTTCGATTCCAAGCAAATGAAGAAGATGACCAAGGATATGTCTGGTGGTTGGAGAATGCGTGTCGCTCTTGCTCGTGCTCTTTTCATCAAGCCTACCTTGTTGCTTTTGGATGAACCTACTAACCATTTGGATTTGGAGGCTACTGTCTGGCTCGAAGAATACTTGAAGACCTACGACCGTATTCTCGTCATCGTTTCTCACTCTCAAGATTTCTTGAACGGTGTCTGTTCCAACATGATGCACTTGACCCACAAGCGTAAGCTTATCTACTATGGTGGTAACTACGACATGTTCGTCAAGACCAAGGAAGAAAACGAAGTCAACCAAGCCAAGGCCTATGCCAAGCAACAAGAAGAAATTGCTCACATCAAGAAGTTCATTGCTTCCGCTGGTACTTATGCCAATTTGGTCAGACAAGCCAAGTCCAAGCAAAAGATTATTGACAAGATGGAGGCTGCCGGTCTCATCGAAAAGGTCGAGAACCCCTTGGCCTTCAAGTTCTCCTTCACTGATGTCCCCAAGCTCCCTCCTCCCGTCCTTGCTTTCCAAGATGTCTCTTTCGCTTATGATGGTAAGATGGAAAACTGTCTTTACAGAAACCTCGAGTTGGGTGTTGATATGGATTCCCGTATTGCCTTGGTCGGTCCCAATGGTGCTGGTAAGTCAACTTTGCTCAAGTTGATGGACAACGAACTTGTCCCCACTGGTGGTCGTGTTCAAAAGCACACTGCCTTGAAGCTCGGTAAATACTCCCAGCACTCCAACGATCAACTCGATAACACCAAGTCTGCTATCGATTACATGCGTGACAAGTTCCCTGGTGAATCTACTGATCTCGAACACTGGCGTCGTCAACTCGGTCGTTATGGTTTGACCGGTGCTCATCAAACATCTCTTATCAGCACTCTCTCTGATGGTCTCAAGTCTCGTCTTGTGTTTGCTGAATTAGCTGTCCTCCGTCCTCACATCATCTTGTTGGATGAACCTACCAATCACTTGGATATGGAGTCTATTGACTCCCTCGCCGATGCCATTAACCGTTTCTCTGGTGGTGTCGTGCTTGTTTCTCACGATTTCCGTTTGATTTCTCAAGTTGCCAAGGAGATCTGGCGTTGTGAAAACGGCCATGTCAAGCCTTTCGAGGGTACCATTGCCGGTTACAAGGAATTGCTCAGAAAGAATGTCAAGTTGTAAATTTCTTCAATTTTCTATTTTTTATATATATTTTCTCTTGTTTTTTTCTATTATTCCAATCCATATATTCTCTTTCCTCAACCTCACCTTCATCCTTTCCTTCCCTCCCTTTGCTCTACGTAAATTAATTAAATCAAAACCTTCTTTTTTTTTGGAGCACAACAAAAGTTTTATCCTTTTTTTTCCACACAAAAAAAATGAATAAAATACAATTTAGATGATATTAGAACAAAAATATCAAGCAGTTAGTAATGTGAGGATTACTCTACAATGCAAACAGCCCAAAGTGCACATTTGACAATTCAGCATCGGTGTTGTTACACTCCACAATAATGCCTAAATGTATCAGATTGCGAACTGATAACAGGCAATCGCAAACAATACCTTGAATGCGCACATAAATAAATAAAAAAAGATGTGCATTGCCAATATTTATACAAATCAGCCTTGAAAGAAGAATAGCAAAGGAAATCAAGAATGTGGGTTAAAATTCAAACATTCTAGCTTGGATTTAAAGCTTTAACTGCCTTGAACTTGAAAGCCTTCGACTTGTACTTTCTCTGCTTTTACACTTATGATAAGAATGAAACTACTACTTCTTTCATATCTTTTGCTCCAGGTTAGGTCTTTGGCGTATGCTGCTGTTGCAGTACCATCGAAAAGCAGTTATATTGAAAATGTAATATAGAATTCGTCCCTTGGTTTCTGTCATTTGATTCTCACATCACGCCTATAAAATTAGAGTTCAGGATCGATTACTAGTTTTGCCAATAGTATCTCTGTTGAAACACCATACGTTCATATCGATGAATACATTGATGGGCTTGTTGTCTCTCTAAATGATGTTGCATCCCCTGGATCAAGTATAAGAAAACCAGAACCTTTAAGATGTAAGCTATTAAACGACATGTTGTAGCGTAATACTAACGCAATTACTTGGACAAGTGGAAATACCTGTCGTCTGCAATAACTCGGCGTCTGTCTACACGACCACATTGATGCCTACGCCAGGCCCATTTGGCATATACACTGTTACAACAACAAAGACGCAGACCATCCCTCTCACGACTACTACCGCAACAACAACCCTTACAAAGACAATTACAACGGACGGATTTGATTTCTTTGGACAAAAGAGAACAACGACATTATTCAATACAACGACCGTGTTCAACAATTACACAGCAACTCAAACAGATACTTCTTCTACCACAATCATCAGTACGAAATCAGCTGCTCCAGCAACTCCCATCACTCAGTATGTCACTGTAACCCCTAGCAAAGAAACTGTAACAATCACAAATACACCGAGTAAAGAGTATATCACCATTATATCGACTCCCAGTAAGGAATATGTCACTATAACTGCCACGCCTAGCAAGGAATATATCACTATAACCGCCACGCCTAGTAAAGAGGTTGTTACAGTTACAGCTACTCCTAGTAAAGAGTTTGTCACTGTAACTGCAAACCCACAAACGGTGACAACAACGGTAACAGCCACGAAAGCAGCAGGAGGCCTTTTTGATGGCCTCTTTGGTACCCAAACTACTGCCACTGGCGCGATTGTCAGCAGCCTCTGTAGCAATTCAGTTGTTACAGTAACTGCGAGCCCTCAAACAATGACAACAACGGTAACTACTACGAAAACAACAGGTGGCATCTTTGATGGCATTTTTGGAACACAAACTACGGCTTTAGGTTCTGCTATCACTAACCTATGCAGCAATACGGGAGGAGGGACCAAGACAATCACATTGAACAATACAGTGACTAGAACGGAAGCTAGCAGAATTAATGTAACAACAACACAAACATTCACTATGACAGAAATAATCACGGCATCATGTCCTATGCCACCTTTGCCTACTCAAACGGCAACGCCTGGTTTTTCAATGTCTGACACACTCAAGGTATTACGTGTCATTCTCAACATAATTCAGGCTTTGCAAGGCGATAAACCCCAATTCAATCCTGTCTTGGAGCTGATCAAGACAGTAATCCAGCAAGCTATCAAACAAGACGACGAAAAAAATATACAAACCGTTTTATCGTTTGTGATTGACCTTATACAAAAGAACAGTTCACAAGCCAGCAACAACAAGCCTTTTCCTTTCACGAAAAGACTAATGATGACAGATGATTTTGAGGCCCAAGCAAAGGAGTGGTTGACAAACCAATTTATAGATATAGTATAACATAGTATAGATTTTCCACTATGGTAATATAAGTTACGCAGAATAAAGACCAGTGGTTTGCGAGTTTTATCAAAAGTGTTTGACTGATTGATGTGAGCGTTTCGATTCGAATCACTTTAGTAAGCGTAAAATCACAGCACATGATCTAAAGCAGTTCTCATAACGAACAAAAGACAGCACATTTGGCTGATTCTTGCATCAGGTTTTATGAATGATGCATGCCATCTCTCAAAGCTTACCTCTGCGCCATTGTATTACAATTTAGTATCTATAAAATCAATACAGTATTGCTATTCCTAGTTTGAGCGGGTAACCATTCACGTTATCGCACTCAGAGACATTGACTGAACCGCTTCTGGTAATGGTACAATGGTCATGATGATGATTGCGATTAGGTCACTCGACAGTGAAACGTCAATGAGAAGGCGTATTTCCATTGTTTATTTGTTGAGCCAAAACACACAGTACCACATTATGCAAGGGCAAACAATGACAAAAGAAAACAAGGGGGAAAAACGCACATTACAACACATGTATTGCACATCAAGGTATGATGGAGTAGAATGAAGTGGCATGTTGAAATGCTTATGGTATTCATGCCAGCTTTTATTTACTATAGGAACAACATTATTAGACTTGCTGATGATTAACAAGAAACAGGCAGAACATTCCTAATCATCAGATTTATGACTACCTGCCCAATCTTGGTCAAACTCGTTCTCAATAAGCATGACAGATGTTCATTGTATACAATTGCAAAAAAGTCAAGCCTGAACAGATATCAAAAGAGCAGGCTATAGAGTTACTATAGCAAGGAGTTGAGCTTAACCCATGTCGAGTATTCTATAGCTGTTTCTAGTGAAAATCATGCCAGAAATCAGGTATTTAACTGTTGCAGTCATATGTCATGTTTTTTTTCCCATCCACCAAGATGATAATTTATAATCTTTTATCATTCCGCTTCCAAATAAGGTATTGAGCGCCCTTTGGACGAAATCTTATCAATCTGTTTCTGGTCTAAAAAACAGCGATAAAGATCTTGGAAAAAAACTTTCTTTTATTTGCTCTTTTTCCGCTTACATTTCACACAACCAATCTACCTTTTTTTATGTTGCGCAACTTGAGCAGAACCTTCAAATTCAACAAGAATCAAGTTCGTGCTTTTCATGATTGCCCAGCAAATGCTATTCAACCATTGCGACTCTTATTAATCGGCTGTCCCGTAAGTGTTTTGCATTTGCAACATCTAGGTAGGAGTATTCACATCAACATCATTAGGGCTCTGGTAAAGGAACACAATCCGGTAGATTGGAAAAGAACTTTGGCGTCGCTCACTTATCCAGTGGTGATTTGCTTAGAAGAAACATTACAGAACAAACGGCCTTGGGACAACAGGCTCAACAATATGTCGCAGATGGCAAGTTGGTACCAGATGACCTGCTCATCTCCTTGATTGATTCTGAGCTATTGAATGTTGGCAACACAGTAAGTTGGGTGCATTGTAGTAGTGCGCCTCATTACTAATAACATTTCCTTTCAGAACTGGCTTTTGGATGGATTTCCTAGAACAATCGGCCAAGCAGAGGCTTTGGATGCTACATTAAACAAGTTGATGCAGCCATTAAACTTGGTCATCAATTTGCAAGTACCCGAAGATGTCATTCTGCAGAGAATCATGGATCGTTGGATCCACATCCCTTCTGGCAGAGTCTACAACTTATCATACAACCCACCTCGTGTACCTGGTTTAGATGATGTTACAGGCGAACCATTGTCAAAGAGACCAGATGACACACCCGAAGTGTTCAAAGTTCGTCTTGATCAACACCACGCCATGGCTGCTCCCTTATTGGATCATTACCATGATGTAGTTGTGAACGTCAAGGGAAATACAAGTGATGAAATCTATCCACAAATTGAAAGTGAGATCGTCAATCGTCTTGGTGTCTTGCCAGGCTCTATGCCAGAGGCCTTCTCCATCGCATCTTTAAGACAAAGATTCCAACAAACAGCAACAGCGGCGGCGGCGATGACATTTGTTGATGCGAATGAAGAGGTCGAGGAGATGGCCGTTGGTGCTAGTAATTAATATATATATGTATGCTGATCCGTTTGCTTTTGTACATATAATCCTGTAGCTTATATGTCGTTTTCCTTTTTTTTTATTTACCCTCGCTATACATAGTTGCACAAAAAAATTGTTTATAAAGTCATCATGTTAGCGTCCCAACAAGAGCACAACGCATCAAAACTTGCATAAGTTTATGAAAACACTTTGCTGATCAAATCCAGCGACCATCATGCCTCCTGTCCAGATGTGTATAAGAATATTTTTCATTGTATCAGGTATAGGGCTCAGAAAGCCATAGCAGAACATCTTACCGAAGCTGTCATCTAAACCCTAGAAACGTGCCCAATAACGAGAGATCCTTAACATATATACTCAAATGTTAGATTTCGAAATGCAGCAGCATGCTATTGGAACCTACGTGGTGTTACCGGCAGAGATTGAGCGTAGCGAAAGCAATTAGACATCTGTATAGTGTCTTTTACTATACAAAAGGGCAAAACACAGTCTAGCTGGGATTGAATTTTGGAGCTGCCACTGGTCCTCTGGATCAGAAAATTGACATCCCAAAACCTTTCAGGGGCATTTACACAAGATTTTTCTACTCGAACAGCAGGTATTTCTCTACACTTTTAGATGTAAAATTGAGCGAGGATTCCAATGGTGTCAACTTCAAAGCGATCCCTCTTGTCTGTGGAGAGCAACTGTCGAAAAATGCAAAACACGTTTTCTGGGGAAACGTCTACAAACACTATAGTAAATTGACCCGAAGACACTTTTACATGCTCCAATGCGTTTCTACGATTGTTTTGAGCAT
>JAXQGS010000155.1:0-27845 GCA_037040325.1 Mucor sp. M7501 | reverse complement strand
AAATACATTTGAGGGCTGCTCACTGAAGATTGCGCTTGTTAACATCTGGTTTGATGGTCTGTAGTTTATCATCTAGCGAAACAGTGTATTATTAAATGCTTCTTCCATTAAAAATTGCATAGATTTGCCCAAAAAGCGTGCCCATCGATTACCCAAAATCGATGAAAAAACTGTTTTTGTAGCAGATATCAAATCGGTTGTCAGGCATTGTGTTATTTGAAGGATGAGCGAAAAGGAGGAAGCCTCTCAACCGATTCTGACATAGCCTTCCTTTACTATTAGAAGCCACATATTGTCCAACAGATGAACAAAATCGATTTATTTCGCAGGTTACAACATTGCATTATTTGAGTAACCCACTGCAAGCGCGAGCTATGCGACCCCTATTAGAACGAGGGTCAAAAAAATCACCGTAGCAAAGTGAAGGTCAACTTTTTTCGCCATAGTTCGGGGGGGGGGTGGATTACAGCTCGTATTAAGGTATAATGGAGTGATGAATGTCACTATCGTTATAATTATTTTTGTTTAAAGTACTGATCGACAGTGGTACAATGGGCGTCAGATAAACCAAGGTTTTCAAGCTCAAGATTGTGTATGGCGTTGTCGTTGTTTTCATTGATTTCTTAATCGAAAGTAAATCAGCTATTATCTTCAAATGCCCCATTGATTCATTATTACCTTGAGAAGAGCAAACAGGTCAAAAACCTTCACAAAGTGGGCACTTTCGGCGGCTGTAAGGCTATTGTTTTTTGAGTAAAAGCATTGAAAAATCAATACAAAATGAATACGAAAACGGGGCCTTTCACCTGCCGTTGTTGGGATAAGTGTGCTATGATGTACCTCGACAAAGGACCATTTGCTTGGTGTACTAACAGAGCACAGGCAGAGAGTCATTCGGTTGGAAATCACGTTGATGCATGGCATTTTCAGTAATTGGAAAGTCTTGATGTTTGCTTGCTTATACACACAAGACAAGTGGTGCTTGAGGAAATCCGTGCAGTTTTTCATGTTTTTCAAGCTGTCTTCCACTCTGTGATTGACGTTTTTTTTGAGTTTCTAACAAAGGCGAGATTGTTAGCAACGACCGTCAAGAGTGAGAGTGGTAATTGTTCTTACCCTGAGGACTCAATGAAAATGGCCATCTTGCTGTCCTCAGACAAGCCGAGACCATCGAACAGCTTAGTCTTGCATTCTTTGAGTCTGTAATCAGACAAAGGAAGCCAACTTGCTTTGTTCAACTTTAGTAAACGTTCAAACTTTGGGTATGTTCCCCCCCCGCCTGTAGATGCCTTCTCGAAGCAATGTCGACTATTTCACGGACCAGGCGTTTCCAATTGTTGAGGCCTAAAGTGTTGTTGATGATTGTAACCCTTGACTGAATATAAACGTGAGATTGCTATTTCACGCCATCAAAAAAGAGTCTGGAGGATACCCTTGGTAAGCGTAAAGAATGATGGCAAGTCTTCCAACGACTGAGAGAAACGAATGCGCGCGATTTACTTGAACATGTATAAACCCTTTGCTTGTACCTGATTGAGGCGGCATTTCACATTGAATCCTAGAAGTATTATGATGATGCGTTGAGATAAAATGGCAACGAGTGCACTGCAATACTGCATGAATTTCTGCGCCGGTTGCGTTCTTCTTTTTCTCCAGAGTTCTTGTTTGGCATGAATTGCACACCTGGCTGGTCAAATACTCATTGCCTTTGAGCAAGTAGACGTTGGAGTCATGGATAGCGCGATGGTAGAGAGCGTTGTAAAATGACTTGAGCGGACCACTGCGGCAACCAACACCCGCACAGAACACAGCACCACCAAATGCGATAACAACCTTGTTAATTTATCATCAACATTGTCCTTTGGATTTATCTTGGCAGTGCCCATGAGTAGCTGCTTTGGCCCATAGCTCATTCTTGCAGCCAGAGTAAGCGTCTCAGGAGTGCTTTCCAGTTGTTTCCAAAGATCCATTGTAAATACCTTTCCGACAGTTTCGCTGTATTGGTTTTTACAAAGAGTTAGCGACGCTAGCTCATGCACATAGGATTCGACTGGGAGGCATTTGTGCTTTTCAATAATGTTGGCACTTGGAAGCACTACTAGTCAGCAAGTTTGATACAAATAAAAGATGCAAGACCTCAAAAGAGGAGAGAAACCTGAAGAGAGAAAGAAGATTCATTTATTATATCACGAACATGATATAATAATCCGGTGGTGTCCAGCAGAAGCGGTGCACCCAAGTATGGATCTGCCTGCACTGGCTGCTGGATGATGCCCGCCTCCTGCGATGCTCTCTTATTGGGGCCCCGTTTAAAAGCGTATAACAACCGTATTGGACAGAATAAACTTTCTCATTCTTTTATTCTCTACAATACTTGATCAAAATGAGTTTTGCTGATATCTTGGAATGCACAATTGTAAGTTGGAAACTCTGCTAGCGACCCCAATCAACAGCATACTCATTGCCATCACCCCCAGGATTTCGAAGGTCAAAAGTTGGCAGAACAAGCAACACACTACCTCTTGGTGTTATCTGGCGCAAGTATTTTTCAAAGAGATAAATCAGAAAGCATCACACACTCACCCATGATCCATAATACACACAGATTATCAGTTTTATTGTAGGCTATTCCATGCAATCTATGCAAATGCTCCTTATTGTATTTGCTGCTGGTTTAGCATTAACTGCTTTGGTAAGTCGATTTGCACTGTGAACGCGTATATAAATACATATTAATTTGTTGCATAAATGTATCAAGGTTGTTATCCCCCCTTGGCCAATGTACAATAAACACCCTCAACCATTTCTTCAACCTCAAGATACCAATGAAAAGAAAGAATAAATACACTCATACATGACACACATATACACAGCAGCCAGTTTTTCAAGCACGCTTTTGCTAAACAGCTACTATTTCAATGAGCAATAATCGAAGCATCCTCTCTAGTGACGTCCTATCAGTGATTTGAAAACAGATCTATACTCTGTTGTTTCGACTTGAATCAAATTATGCATATCAATCTCCCACCGAGGCAACAGGACGGATGCTTATGGAAAAGAAGAGCTATGAAAGGAGTACCAGTAGCCCAAAGTTGGATTATGCAGACGAAAAGTATCTAAACAGAAGGTTGACAGCGTGATATGACTCAAACGACAGAGGCACACTTTGGTTTTCAATTGGATAGAGCATCGCTTCTCATCCCTCACCATCCTCTTTCTCCTATAGCCCAGTAAATGGATTTCATTGTTGGTTTTGCTGAGGCTTTTGTGGTTCTTTCTGTGAAGAAGGAAGTGTAGTGTGATATTTGACATGCTTCATAATGAGTCCACATATACTCTTACCAATGGTTCACATGTAGTACCAGAGCTTGAGCATATAAAATACCAATGATGGGTAACTAGGTGTCATTCAAAGAAAGATGTCTGTTTTCTTGGCTAAACCCAGATACTGCCCCTCATTTCTCCTTTTGAACAAAGCTCTCTCCCCTACCACCAATCCACTTTCTTTCATCTAATAAAACCCCCTTGATTTGGACACAAGGAAATAACTGAAAAAACGGGATTGTATTAATTAGAGTAGAACAGTATATAATATAAGGAATGTCTAGTACGAGGAAACAACAGCAGCCCGCGGAGGTTCTGTTAATTCGTGATAGCTTGGCGGATGACATGCTGTATTCAACAGAGCAGCTTGATAAGAAGGCAGTTCCTCGCCCACATACACCATCTCTGGATCCAGCTCTGTAATATGAATCATTAGACAGAATCGAGCTGACGTGCAGGGTGCTTCGTCGATAGGCACTCGTTGCAACGACCATTTGATGTTCTGGTCTGTGGCAGTGTACTCGTACAAGGTCTTTTTTAATGCAGATTCAAACTGTTGTCGTGTGTGTGTTAAAAGCTAAGCTTAGGTTACTCAGTGCATTCACAGTTACCTCTTTGATTTTGATGATGAGCGTGGATCTCCTCTTGCTTGTCCAGAAGCTGAGCGCTGTAGGTATCAGCAAGAGCAAAAGAGGACACCACATGGAGATATGGAGCGACCTTGCCACGAATGTGAATATGGCAGAGCAAATGACACACAGCACAGCGACAGTGAACACATAGAAATCAACGTGGTGCGAGGGACACTGATTTGCAACGAGACGACGCAACTGCTCAACCCGAGTTTCAGCGAGTGTTTGTGGGATCTGGGGGAGAGGACGTGTGTGTGTTAGCAAGGCTCATGTCTGGATGTGTCTCAAATAGCAACTATACCATACAAATGAAGAGAGGCTTGCAATGACATTGGCTTCATCCAGGATGATCATTTTTGGCGGTTTCCATCGCAGGCTCACAATATAAAAACATGCAATCATAGTTGAAATGAAAAAAGAAATGGAGAGAACAAAGAAGGGATGGGCAACAAGAGAGAAATTGTCCCAATTCCCAATTTATTGCCCTCATTTTTAAGGGGATCCATCATGGTTTGTATTCATTCATGGACACTGACTGTATGCTGCCATATTTACCAAACGAGATTACTGTTACACATCCCGAATTGAAACTCTAAATTTGATGGTTTAAACCTCCCCCTCCCCTCTCCTCTCTTTTTGTTTCTCTTTCTTTTTTTTTTCTCTTATATTATATTATATACCATGAAGAGCACCAGTGCAGCACATGGAGATGCTTCTTTGACCGTAAAGAACGTGCTGCTGGCCTGCTTGGCGTTTGTTACAGGAGGACGCATTCAGACATTGCCTTCTGGACAGGTGCGAATCATCTTCAAGTGGCAGTATTTCATCATTTCGCTTGTAGCTGCCTGTGTTGCCACCACCATCATCATCCAGACAACCACAATGGCATGGAGCAAAGTCGACCCCAACGATGACGAGTCCATCTTTCTGCCCTTTACGTCCAAAAAGGTGCCAGCGAAATGGAGAGGCTACATTACCAACCAGCCGCTGTCGCATCCAACGCATCATCCAAAACGTAACATAAGCCTCTCTCTACTTTTATATTTTCATGTGTGCTAAATAAGCTCGCCTACTAGTGTACTACCCACGCAACTGCCCTCATTTCACGCTTCAGCACTCGAAATCCTGCGCAAAGCCTGTGCCGTCGTTTATATTCGCTGGCAGTGAGTTTGCAGGTGCCTCCTACGTATTTCGCATGTTGAAGCAGCATCCTCAGGTAGCAGCGGCCTCAGTGGACAACACCGGACCCTCAGCAAATCATGTGTTTGACAGACAAGAGTTTGACGAAGCCAATGCCTTTGATTCGTATATTTCTCAGTTTCCTTTTCTCAAGGACGATGTGCTGGCTACCATGGAGGAGACGAGGAACTGGATCGTTGGAGAGAATGCACCCCATTACCTGTACAACAGCCATTTGACTGCAAAACGCATCAAGGACACTCTACCGCATGTCAAGGTACGACGTATAGTATGAGGCATATATATATATACATGTACACTAACACGGATAGAAAAGCTCGTCTTCTTTCTGAGAGAGCCCATTGCAAGAGCGTATTCACAATACATGTACGAAAAGACAGGTAAGAACATTGCATAGTAGACACTGCTGCTGTCAACATGTGTTTTTATTCAGCATGTGCCTTAGAACTAGGACACTCCAACCTGTCATTTGAAACGCTGATTGATTTGGAATTGCCCATTTTGCGTCGATGCGGACACACGAGCACACAGACGGGATGGGAGGGATTTGTCAGCTGCCACCAAGGGAGCGAGATCAGAGCATCGTGGAAGGTCTCCAACGACACGCACGCCTTCAACTCGCTGGCAAAAGGCATGTATTACCCTGCACTGGTGCCATTTCTGCAGCAATTTGCGCCATCTCAGCTATTTGTGATTCGAACCGAAGACATCTTGCTCAACCCGTCTGGCTCCTTTCAGAAACTGGCTCGATTTCTAGACATTGATCCCACATTTTTCGCAGAGCGTAATTTCTACCAGGACGAACAGCATTTGTCAGAGGAGGAATTGCTGTCCAGTTCAGTAGATTTGGAGGTGCATTATCCTCATCCCTATGAAAACAGCGCTTTTGGAAATGCTACCACCACTGTCGAGGAACAACAGCAGGCAGAGTCCACTAGCCCCGCCATCAACCACCATTTACAAAAGGCAGCAGCAGCAGCAGCCGTGGATCGAAGTTTGTTTGTTCAGCCAAGGCCTCGCCATCGCGCCTTTATCAACCACCAGCAGATGCATCCGATACCCTATATTCCAGCAGCTGAGGAGCCAGAGCTATCCACTCGATATAGATTGCAAAAGGTGTACAGGGATTTGAATCGTCGTTTGATTGACTTGTTTGATCAAAAGATGGCTAGCTTTTATGCGTGGGTTTACGATGTGGATCGAGGATAGCATCGCACCACCACCACTGTATTCCGGGCAACCCAACCAACATCATTTATATACCACTCCCGCGCAGCAAACACAAACCAACGCTTGTATACTCTTATTACGACCCACGCATTTACTCTTTATTCTCACTACTACTACTACTGCTATTCTTCTTGTTGGCAATGTACTCTCTAATCCAACTAGAACTAATCTTTAATACATCCATATCTTTGCCCTGAACTGACGCATTTTCAGAAGAGATGACATCAATAATTCTTAATTCCAAAGGAGGGTATCCACGCATATCTCTTTCGCTATTCACTGTAACAACAACCACACCAATAAAAAACAATCAACACCTTTTTTCACGTCTTGCTTGAAACACGACACTTACCTAAATCACCGCCCTTGAGCGTCTCTTTAGATACCACCAACGCATCAATGGTAGGGTCTGTTACGGTAGGGCCAAAGGGGTCTGTGATGGGCACAACGTGGTATGTAATGTGTCGCTTGACTAGCTGAAGGTAGGCCTTGACGTACTCTACTCGTTGCTGCGTCGATGCAATCAAATCACGGTGCTTCTTTTTCAGCAGCATACAGTCGTCTGTCACACCCACCACCATGCTTTGGTTTGCCAGGATGGCCGTCATTGTCAACAGGATTTTGTGGCCAGCATGAAGATGGTCAAATGTACCACCGACAGCGACACGTTGAAATACCAGAGGTTCAATAGGTCCTGTGTTACCTTCCAATGCTGGTTGTTCGGTTTGATCATCGCTGGTGAGCACATGTGTTTGTAGGGATGGATACTGGTGTTGGATGTCTATGTTGATAGCCGATCAGCCACCGCGTTTACGAGATGGCACCCCCTCTCTACTTACCGTTGGCGTTCTCGGACGAGACACAGACCGTCTTGATGTAGGGCTCATCAAGCACATTGTATCCGCAGACATCAGCAAAGACAACATTGCAGTCAAAGAGCGGTTCGTTCTGCTTGTAGGAAGTGTTGAGCTGAATGACATAGATGGTGCCTAGAAATGCCTGTATTTGCTCCCAGATGGCATCGATACAGTCCACATGCTCCTTTATTTCATCGCAAGAGATACTGATAACCAGGTTTGTTTGCTGCTGGATGGCCAGGCTGACAGCTTGCTCGATGAAGCTTGTGTGTCTCTTTTCGAGAGCGCCGAGTTTCTTGACATGGAGAGGCAGTAATACCGTCATTGTATAGTGTGTGTGTGTGTGGCAAGCAGGAGAAAACAGGCGAATATGGATATGGCAACATTGGGAACCTGTATTAATTGAATGAGGTGTAAAACGTCACAGAACTCTAATGGCGTGTGAGAAGTGATACTGTATATGATGGGCCCACATATTTGGGTGGTTATTATCATCACAGCAGCCCTTATCTTTTTTGCCATTGACTCACAGAGCCAGCAGCAAGCCTATATAGATCAGTGCGAGATATCAGTGGCCAAGATGGACTTGACTTGTAATGATGGTTCATGCATACCCATGAGATTGCATCGAGATCAAAAGAGTCAAAATCCCAAGACGGCAATTCAAATGACTAAGGGCAAACATAAATAAGGTATGTGTGGGGGGCCAAATGGAACTCTCTTTCTTTCACCTATCCATTTTTCCACTTGACTTGAAGCATTGCCATGGACGCTGTATCGAGACGACTATTAAAAGAGCTGCGTGAGATTGACAGAGAAGCCAAATCACATCCAGAGATTGTGGAATTGGCTCCTGAATCAGACGACGACTTGTTGCAATGGAAAGCGATACTTGCAGGATTAGCAGACACACCCTATGAAGGTTTGTAGAGGGAGAGAGAGAGAGACAGCACCTCCACAGAGTACTGATCCAGCAGTGTAGGCGGCCAGTTTGAGCTATCCATCCAAGTGCCCTCCAACTATCCAATTCATCCACCCACCATCAAGTTCGTGACCACAATATGTCACCCCAACATACATTTTAAGGTAACAATCTCACATACAAAAAGAACCATTTTTTTGGGGTTTATCCTAACGCTGTGTGTGTGTCTGTGCAGACTGGAGAGATTTGTTTGGATATATTAAAAACGGCCTGGTCACCAGCCTGGACTCTGAAATCAACTGTGTTGGCCATCTCGCTCCTACTGACGAATCCAGAACCTTCTTCACCTCTCAACTGCGATGCTGCGAATTTACTGCGATGCAACGATCAGCTAGGTTACGAAAGTCTGATTCGAATGTATACCCAACTCTATGCGACAAAGTAAATGCTTTTTATTATCATGTATGACTCCATCTCTTGTAAATCAAGCCAAAAGAAACGCAAAACCAATAAAGACTATATCCTGTACCTATCCAATTTGTAGCGTCAGAGTCCTTGATGCCCATGGCTGCATTAAAGAGACGTCTGTGTAAGGGGAGCATTGTTAGTTCAGATAGATAAATGCTGGGTAATGTACCAGAATGCTTACCGAATGACACTCAAGGATGCCTGTTGAGATTGACGGAGCGTATAAACGAGCCCCTTCATAGTAACGGGATGTTGAATCAACTCTACATAGCCACACATGTTGGCCAGTGCAATGGCACCCGTAAAGTACACCACAATGCTGCAGACACACTGCTGAATCCAGTGAGGAAAGTAGCATGTTACCGCAAAGAGCACAATGCCAAAGAGAACGCAGACAAGGATGCTTGTCAAAAAGGTGAATAAGGCTGCATGCCATGTCAATCTCTACACGGCCGTTTAGACGAGATCAGAATGCAGTAACCGAGCAACTTACAGTATGTCTGATTAAATAGAGGTTGATGTCGATGCCCTGATTCAGGATGAACAGAATGGGCGTCAACATGGTAGCAAAGCGTATCATCATGCTGGATTGTTTCTGATGTTTGACCATATCAAAGCCCAGCAGGGTGGTGCAAACAAAGAGCCCACTGGAAAGCACAAGATGCAGCTCGGATTGATAGTGAGTGAGAGCATCTGCTAGAAAAGTGTGGAAGCCTGTGAGCAGGGCTTGGATGAACAAGCCAATGGTGAGCCCCAGCATGAATATTCCCGTATCATGTTGGCTTTTTTTCAGAGTGTAAATCAGCAAGCTAGTAGACAAGATGCTTGTGCTGTAGACTTTTGGCAGAATATAGCGAAAGAATGCCTTGTTGATCTCCATTGGGATGTATGTGTTTCAAAGAGAAAAACAAGAAGAGAAAGGATGGGTGTATAGCCAGACAGGCAGCAGAGTTATTTTGGTGTGAATGTGCGTACCAGAAATGAGTCGATGTTTCAAAGATTTTCACTACACCAAGCGTCCACAGCGTCAGTTGATCAGTCGATAGTCCTTATCAGATCTTTCTGATACAAAGGAAACACAGTCCTCGACCCGTCTTTTGTATATATTAAACATGATGGGAACTTTTTGTTTGAGATTAGATACAAGAGGGCTGTTCTTTTTTCCTGCTAGTCTAGTTGAAACAAACAGAGTTAAAGATGAAGTGCTTTGCTACACTACCTTGCATGCTAGCAGCAGCAGCCATGTCGCTCTCCTCTGCCCTGGCAGAGAGAGTGGTGTATGATTGGAACCTTGAATACAAGAATGTGAATCCAGATGGCCTTCATGAAAGACGAGCGATTAGCATAAACGATCAATGGCCGTACGTAGTGGCCTATACGAGATATTCAACTAAAAAGACTAACGCTTGCTTGGTAATAGACCTGCTCCAGTCAAACTCAACATTAACGATACACTTGTGATTCACGTACATAACAAACTAAACGAGCCTACTGTCATTCATGCACATGGCATCAACCAAAACAACCGCACCAACATCTATGATGGCGCTGGCATGGTGACTCAATGGTAAGTGCTTTTTGCTGTGTGTATGTACATGTAGAGAGAATGGCCCCTCATCCTGTGTATCTGCCATAGTCCAATTCCACCCAACTATGATTTTACCTACGAGTTTCCAGTAACACAAGCTGGCACATTTTGGATACACAGTCATTTCAAGGTAAAATGAATCCTCAGCAAGGATTCTTTACTAAGCAATACTCAAACACTCTGTATACAGGTGCAGTACATGGACGGTCTCCGAGTGCCCTTGGTCGTCTATGATCCAAATGAGCCATTTGAGTATGATCAAGATGAAATCATTACCGTTTCAGGTAGGCCCCAAAAGACCCTACACAACCTATAAATCCGTTATTCCCCTCAACTGAGCCCCGCTTGTAATATGATGTGATGTGTAGATTGGTATCATGAAGATTCATACACAAACCTGGAACAATACATGAATGAAGACAACTTGGACGGCGTAGAGCCCATTCCTCGTAAGCTATACTAAACTTGCACTGCTTATCTGATCTTTATCTGATCTCGTCGCTTTCTTTGCGAATAGAATCTGGCTTGATCAATGACCATGTCAATGCCACATTGCATTTCAAGCCGGGAAAGACGTATAGACTTCGCATCATCAATGTGTCTGGTATCGCCACTTTTGGCGTGAGTATTGATGATCATGACATGCAGGTGATTGAAGTGGATGGTGTAAGTAGATAGGCTCAATATGGCATCATGGCTTGTTTTTCACTCAACATTGGACACACTGTAACGTAGGTTCGAACTCAAGCCAAGCATGTTGGCAGTGTGTACCTGGCCGCAGGACAGCGTGTGTCTGTGCTAGTCAAGACAAAGAACACGACGGACAAAAACTACCGTCTTCATGCCAACATGGCACCTGTCATGTTTGACTATATCCCGGATGATCTTGAAATGAGTAGGTTGTTGGAATGGCGCGGATAGAGCTTAAAACGCTAACATGGCCCTATGCAGATATTGAAGTCCCCATCTACTATGATGAAACAAAGCCTTTTGCTCCTCGAGACGATCCAAGTGTAAAGAAGGGAGAGTATGATGATGCATTTACTCCTCCATTGATTGAAGCGCCTGCTCTAAAGGTGGATCGTCAAATCAACTTTACCATTGATTTCATGGAGAACACAGATGGGCTCAATCATGGCGTCATTAATGGCATCCCCTATTTGACTCCTCTCGTTCCTAGCTTACACACTCTTTTGAGTATTGGAGAATATGCCAACAACTCTGCCGTCTATGGGCCTCAAAGTATTACTCACATGTTTGAGCTGAATGAAGTGATTGAACTAGTGATTAATAACCTCGATGATGGACCTCATCCTTGTAAGTTGGACTATTAGATACATGTGACCCACAGTACGATGGCTAACTCTACTCTAGTCCATTTGCATGGCCATGCTTTCCAAGTCATTGCTCGTGGAAGCGGCATCTACTCGAATCAAACCATTTATGTACCCAGCAACCCTACTTACCGTGATACAATTGGCGTTCCTTCAGAGGGGTTCGTAGTGCTTCGATTCAGAGCTGATAATCCAGGCGTCTGGTTTTTCCATTGCCACGTTGACTGGCATTTACCTGCTGGTTTGGCAGCTACATTCATCACTGCGCCCGAGCTAGCTCAGGAAACCATGACATTGCCTCAGGAATGGATCGATATGTGCACTGCAGCTGGTCAGCCAGGTACAGGCAATGCTGCTGGTAAAGAGGGATTGGATTTGGATGGTGCACCAGACGGTGTTCGCCCTGTTCAGAGTACTCTGATGATGGGTGCGCTTATTGCTACGTTGGTGGGTATGAGCACTGTGATTTGGCATGTTTGGGTTGATCCAGGAGCTGATGAGGATGAGGATGAGGATGATGAACAAATCAAGATGGATAAAAAGCCATTACTGCAAGACCAACAAGACTAAGTTTAGTTGTATCAATAAACCTTCCTTCTGCTGGTTGATTCCAGCAAATACGTCTTCTTGACCTGAATAATGCTTGATCTGAGCACTCGATTGTATAGACACACATTTGACAGCGCCGCCACTGTGACATTCTTTCTTTTACAAGATTTTGAAGGATAGGATGGTCCTCCTCTATGATTTTTTTCAAAGCTTATTACATACCTTTTTCAAAACAAAAATGTTCAAGCGTGTGCGTCAAGAATTGGAAAAGCAACAAATTGCAGATACAGAGTTCGATGCTGATGACAAGGAAGAGAGACTTGCTGGTGTCTTTTCCGAGTCCGAGTCTGACAGTGATAGCGACAACTCTGATGATGAAGAAACAAAACGACACAAAAAGAGAGCACGAAAGGCATTGATCAAGACTGTCAACCAACTTGCTGACGAAGCTGGATCTGATGACGATAGCGATGATAGCGAGGACGATGAGGATATGGAAGACGCTGACATCAATCAAGAAGAAGATAGTGAAGACGATGAGGACGATGAGGAGGAGGAGGGCGTCGAAAGATTCACATGTGAAATCTGTCCTGACAAAGTATTAAAGAGCGTTGGACATGTCGAACTTCATTTAAAGAGCAAAGATCACAAGAGACGTGTCAGATACTTGAAGAAGCATGGTGGTTTGCCCGAACCTCAACCCGAGGAGAGAGAAGATTTACCAGAGGAGATCAAGGCCAAGATTGAAGCCAAGAAAGCAAAGGCTGAAGCTAATAAAGAACAAAAAGAACAGAGACGAAAAGAAAAGAAGGAGGCTCGAGTACAAAAGGCAAAGGAGAGAGTCAAGGCACATCGTAAATTAGTCAAGCAAAGAAAATGGGAACGTGAACAAGCTGCCAAAAAGGAGGCAGAGGCTAAAGAACAGCAAGAGCAAGAGGCACCTGTCGAAGCTCCTGCCAAGGAGGCTGCTGCTCCCAAGAAGGCTGCTGCTCCCAAAAAGGCTGCTGCTACCAAGAAAGCACCTGCCAAGAAGGCTGCTCCTGTCAAGAAAACTGCCAAAGCATCCAAAAAGTAATTTAATTAATTAGATTTGCACTGTAATACATTGATCCCACCTACCTCGCACCACACACACACACATTCATCATATTTGAAAATACCAATAAAATGTAATTAAAAATTAGAGATAAAGCAGGTATAGCAGCTTTAGCTATCAGAGGTGCATTTGGAACTGTGAAATCGCCCTCTTGAGTAGCATAAATTCATGGATTACCTCCAGAATGAAGTTGGCGACGACGACGAATTTATATCGGCGTTTGAAATTCATTGTTTCTGATCTCGCATCCTAGGATACCATTTGACACGTTTCGAGACAATTTTGCTCGTAGTACTTGAAATATTTACTCAATGTAGAATCTGTTTTAAGCTTTCCTATAGAGAATTGGATGCTCTATCTAATGGTAAAACTTTCATGTTAATCAAGTAAGTTTATGATGAGCTAGCTCAGGAAAACCAAAATCACGTTTTCACTAGAAAGGTCAATTTTTTGTTACTAAAATAGGCAAATAAACAAATTTTCCAAAAAGCTCGCCTTCCAGGCGTCATTTTGAATCATATTTTACCTTAGTAAAAGTCTTCGTTTTTTAGGCGAAAAATGCGATCAAAGGAATTTCGCAAAAATTTGCCTGTAGTAGCAAGGGAATTTCAAGCGATATCCTCGATTTTGACATTGAGAAAAAAAGTTGCTGCAAAATGTCTAGAAATGATATCCAAGGTAAATCATAGGCCAGGATGACGATTTAGCACAAATTCAAGCCAAGAAACATAATGAAATGACGAGAAAATGAAGGTTGAAAATAGGCGGGATTACGCTTCAAATCGCCATTATTCGACAATGGAGTTAATAATAATGATCGTCATGGACATATCTTCACCAGCTCCATCATACACAACAGTAATTTATTGAAAAAGACAGTTTTCAAGCGGCTCCAGCATATCTAGTCAAGTGCGTTTTGAAGTATTTCTATTATTTGAGCAACATGAAGCAATGCAATCTCAATTTTGTACATGAGCAGAGTCTTGTTTTTTTTACTGGAAACCCCAATTTGCATATCAAATCAACATCTTGACGAGCATACTGTATCCTTTTCTGGAGCTATACTGTATAATGTCGAATGGGCGTGGTCCAAAAAGAGAAAGGCTAAATTAGTAGATTTAACGCAGATCATTTAGATTCTTAATTGAAAATCTAGTCTTTTCAAGGGTACACCAACAACAATAATCAAATTATAGACAACGAAAGCAATAGAGAGGTTTTTATTATAAAAGAAATTTACATTAAAGTAGAGGAATTGAGGCCTGCTTCAATATCAGCAACGACCATTTCGTTGACGAGTTCCTCAAATGTAACTTTGCGCTTCCAACCCAAGACAGTGTTGGCCTTTGTGGGATCACCCAACAACAATTCGACTTCAGCAGGACGGAAGTACTTGGGATCAATGCGCACACGCACCTTGCCAGTTTCAGCATCCTTACCAATCTCATTGACACCCTCGCCTTCCCAAACAATAGTACGGCCAGTCTTCTTGAAGGCCTTCTCAACAAAACTACGGACAGTGTGTGTTTCACCAGTGGCCAAGACGAAATCTTGAGGTTCATCCTGTTGCAACATGAGCCACATACCCTCAATGTAATCACGAGCATGACCCCAATCACGCTTAGCATCAATATTACCCAGATACAGACAATCTTGACGGCCCAAATGAATATCTGCAACAGCACGAGTAATCTTTCTCGTCACAAAGGTACGGCCGCGACGAGGACTTTCGTGGTTGAACAGGATGCCGTTACAGGTGTACATGCCGTATGATTCACGGTAGTTGACTACGATCCAGTAGCCATAGAGCTTGGCAACACCATAAGGAGAACGGGGATAGAATGGAGTGGTTTCTTTTTGAGGGGTCTCGACGACCTTGCCGTAAAGTTCAGAGGTAGAGGCTTGATAGAAACGGACACGATCGCTGAGGCCACAGGTACGGATAGCATCCAACAAACGAAGTGTACCGAGAGCATCAACATCACCTGTGTATTCGGACATGTCAAAGGATACCTTGACATGAGACTGAGCGGCCAAGTTGTAAAGTTCGGTAGGTTGTACCTTGGAGATGATGTGCACCAAACAGGTGGAATCAGTCAAATCACCATAGTGAAGGAAGAATTTGACACCTACGATGGTGTTGGAAAAACGGCATCTTTGCCCCCCTCTTTTTATCGCATCCGCTTACCAGTTTCATGTCTGTCTCTGTAAATGTGTTCAATACGACCAGTGTTGAAAGAAGAAGAACGACGAATGATACCGTGGACTTCATAACCCTTCTCCAACAAAAACTCGACTAAATAGGAGCCATCTTGACCAGTGACACCTGTCAAACCAAGATGTAAGTCGCTTAAACGACAAATGGGGCCCCTTTACGACCGAGAATCCACCATCTCTTATAAACTTACCGGTGATAAGAGCAACCTTGCGAGCTCTGTACTCTTCAGCAGACAACTTGGTGAGAGTGCTCATGTTTGAAGTAAATCCCTCGGCCATGGTGTGTATTTTGGATCAGAAAATGAAAATAAAAAGAGGAAAAAGAAAGAAAAGAAGGGAAAGATTTGTTTGCTAGAAACTATTTAAACAAATTGGATATGAGAGGATGAGCGGGGGCGGGGCAGGAAGGACACCACAGCAGATGTAGTAGCGGGGCTTTTCCTTATCACACTCCAAGTGAGATGTTTTTTTCTAAACAGAAAGCTCAATGGCATATATGTGAAAACAAGCCAATAACCTACAGACAGCTATTTTTAAACTATTTTTATTCAATGAAGCATTTGGATATCTGCAGAGTGATCTTCTCTCCATTTTTTACTACTGTACTTTAACTAGATAGATTGGAGCACCACTCTTAAAACTACTTATTGGGTGAATCAAAAAGCAACGCATACAAGTATGAATTTTATTTACTACATTTCTTCATGAACACGTCCTCGATGCATTTGGCAACCTCTTTCATTCGGTCTTCACGCTGCTTCTTGTCCTCAAGTACGGCTGCATCCTCTTCTCTGTTATTTGATACAGCTCCAAGCTCCCAAGCCTTGTTTACCCTCTCCTTATTGCTACTGCTTAAACAATCAAAGCCATGCAAGTCAGCGGCGGCCGGAAACTTCTCGATCAAGCTTTTCAACAGCTGAGGAGTAACACAAGCCCTTGAGTAACATCATTCCAGTCAGTCAAAAAGCGGCAACGCACTTCAACAACATGCAAGCATACCAGTGTGTCCTTGTAACAGTAGAGCCTCTTTCGCACCTGAGGTACATCTCATTCAAAACAATCAAGCTTTCCCAGGTGTTTTTAACTGTAAACTCGCAAACATCGCATCTACCAAGCAGTCTGTCTCGATACTATTTTAAAAGCTGTTATCCCATTTGCTCTACAGCCCTGACTGAGACTTTGTCAAGCAAACCTTCAGCTCCTTTAAAGAAAATCCGATTAATTACACACTGCTGGTACATGTCCTTCCCATGTCACTTACCTCAATCTTGTACTGTGCATCGCCCATTGCTTCTAGTCTGATTGTTTATGTGGGGAAAAAGAAAAATACTTTCAAAACAAAAAAAGGAAGCTGAATCTTTTTTATTCTTCTTTTTATAATTTTGGAATAAAAAGGTAATGTACAAAATTCAACATAGCAGAGACCGAATACTCATTTCCATCTTTCTATCCGATGTCACCACAGTAGTTTCTTGCGAAGGTATATTGGATCTCGACTTGTTTTGAGCAGCAGAGGCAGCAGCATTGAGTGTGCTGCTGGATGTTTGCAGGAAATACTGCTGAGTGGGATGGGTCACTGTCATGGAGCTGCTCTGCATGTGCACAGGCGTCGTAGTAGACGAAGAAGCTTGAGACACGGAAGAGGAGGACTGGAATCGATGAAACAGGCTGTTGCTGGTATTGGTGGTGGGTGCAATGTTGAATTTAGGCGATAGCGAGGGATGCAGCGCAGAAGAGATCTTGGAGAACTTGGGATTACTCGCGGTAGGGCTGCTGCTACTGAAGGTCGAATCCCGTCTAAATAAATCTAGATTTGTAGTGGTATTAGGTCTATGGATAGTTGCCGAACTGGTGGATGTGGTATGGTTGTTTCCAAAGTTTGTGATACTGCTGTTGCTTGGCGAAGTCGGTGTCAGGGGAGACATGGGCGAGAACACAGCTATAGGATGGATCGTGTTGCTATTACTGTAATACGGCGCAAAATCATCGGCGGCTAGCAGTGCATCATCGTTTGATATAGGCACTGAGTTTGTTGCACCTGCTTGAGGTGCTATTGTAGTCGTGGGCATAGACTGTGCTGGCGGTGGTGGCGGTGGTGGCGGCACTATCACTTCATACTCATGGCGGTGAAACTGGGCAACAATGTACTGCTTGGACAGCGTCGATGCATCATACAGATCAGCACCAAGCCCACCACCAATGTA
This sequence comes from Mucor sp. M7501, assembly GCA_037040325.1. Lineage (NCBI taxonomy): Eukaryota > Fungi > Mucoromycota > Mucoromycetes > Mucorales > Mucoraceae > Mucor > Mucor sp. M7501. The sequence continues at coordinate 10,224 of JAXQGS010000155.1, read as the reverse complement.
GACAATGACTTTATACAGCTCATACTCGCCTGATCGCTTCTTTATATGTATCGTATCCGAAAATGACCTTGAACCATTGGCAATGGCACACAATTGCTGTTGATCCGTACTGCTAAACAACGAAGAGGTAGTCCTTTCGGTAGGCGGCAAGGGTGCTGCATCATTTGTATGGCAACTTTTGATGACATTCATGGCGTTATCTATCAACAGTCTATGCAACCGAGCGAGCCGGTCAGAATCTTTGTTGGATATGAAATCATAGAGCGATCGATGCGCTAGCTCTTGTGGGTAGTAGCCCCAGCATTTGATGGTATCGTCTGATACTTTGGCACAGCACACTTCCATGGACAAAATGATGGTGAGCGAGCTCGGTGCCTGTTGTTCTGATGCGGTTGTTGTTGAGGTAGAGGTAGGTGGCGATGGCGATGGATTTAATACAGGATTGTAAGCAGCAGCAGCAGGCGAACTGATGTGATTGTTAAAGAATAGAGGCTGCGATGTGAGGGGGTTGGATAAAAGCTGTACAGTGGGTATAGCCGCCGTCGCCGCCGCCGCCGCCACTGTGTCTATGATCAGGGCAGACTGATCTGTTGAGCTTACTTCGGAAATGGACGAGGTTGTGGCTGCAATGGATTTGGGAGGTGATGGACATGGAGGTGGAGGCTGAAAGGACTCGTGGACAAACGAAATGATGGATGGGCGTTTGGTGTTGCTGCTTGAAGATGATGGTATGATCGGATGAGGTTGTTGTGAATGCGTAGGAGCCGTTGCTTTGAATGGAGGAGCTTGCTGATGTGGTATAATGCTTCTAGATGTGTTTTTCATCATGATGGCTGGTTCCTGGATTGTACCGTATAAAATCTCATAAGTGTGTTCGTTGGAGGAGTAGACTCTTTTTTCTCGAAGCTTTGGTCTTCCCCGCTTCTTGTGCTGCATATCTTGACATGTGTCTTCCTTCTTGAGCGAAACGCATCTTTTGCAAGGCCTGGATACTACAAGAGATCTCGTTTAATGGCTTATTCTGGTTGAAAAAGGGTGTATAGACGATTACCATCACATGCCAAATGCGCTGTTTTACAATTTACACCTATTTTCAAACAGACATGTTAACACTGGTATTGGACTGCAGCGAAATACTCGATTGCGAATTTACAGGCACTGGGAACATGCGATTTATAGCCTCGCTTGGGAGCTTTGATGGCCGAAGATTGTTTATCCGCCTTGTAGTCGAGTGTTTTGTCTCTGTTATTGTTATTGAGCAGCACAGCTGTTTCATTGCTGGAGCAAATATCCGATTTTCCAGTTGATGCACAATGGCTGCAAGGAGCTCCTGCTACATAAAAATGTCAGAGAATGTGGTGGCAATGCTTTCAGAGTGTATTTACAGTTGCCGTCTCTGCAGTTTGAACCTAAAATTGATGGATTTGTCTGTGTAAGTGTGGGGTTAAATTTAGGTTATGGAGTGATGATTACATTTGTTTGGTAAAATGGCCTTTGGCTCCATCATCTTATTTCCGTTGCTCGACAATAATAAGGACGGTGAATTATTTGATTGTTGAACGACATTGTAATCCATTTAAAGTCTGATTGCTTGGTTGTTGTGGCTGTATCTACAGGAGAGAAGAATGGAAAAAAGACGAAAAAAAGTGAGAACAAGAGAGAGAAGAGAGAATTTATTGGGTGTGAAGGAATTTTATATAAAAAATCGAGATGCTAGAGTGGTGTCTCTAAATCAGGCAAATGGATTTTTCACATACAAAAATGAGAATCTGGTAAAATCAAGGGATATTGTAGAAAAAGCAAAAGATAATGCCACTGCTGTCATTTACATGTGAACAGTGTGAATTGCCTTGATTTCCTTTGCAATTCTCTTGCAACGTGCATACTTGATGTTTCGTTTGCTTCCATCCCATGTTGAATAGCCGCCAAAGTGTGTATATTTTCCTTGAAATTCACACACTATTATACTTTTTAACATGTTGGCTATTGTTAAGGCTGCCAAATCAAGAAGTATACTTTTACAGCAAATCATCATACGAAATAAAGTTGCCAGTTTTTTCCTTTCATGTGCTTCAATACGGCCATGGTATACAATAAAGACGGGATTTTTGTTCTATAGTTAGACTTGTAACAACATCAGATGTGTGTGTCAATCTGTGGAGAAGACTGGGATCATCACATATCCAAGGAACAAATCAACCTGTAGTTTTCCAGCCGAGGGTGATAGACATAATTGGTTTGAGATAAGATACCACGCGAACATCTTGTACACGCTTGATCTACGCTCGACTTGCATATTAGGTGCAAATGTGTAGGCAGCAGAATTCGGTTGGCTTGGTTGGATCAACACACCATCATTTGAGCAAATGGCATATGCCTATCCCTTTTTTTTTTCCCTTGGAATTGCTTTGATTTTTATTACAAATACACATACCTGGGAAAATATAACGTTAGTGTGCAACCGTATCCTACGATGGTTTTCACACAAAGCAGAATAAAGCTGGTAACGTAAGGTTACACCTTAAAAAGGCCACATGGTATTTTAGGCTCCAAACTTATATACAGTAGTGTATTTTAGTACATTGATAGATCAGGTTCAATTTGATGTAGAAACGTCTGGTTTTGGTTATGCTTAGGGTCAACTGTTGTTGTTGAAAGACTCTTTGTAGAAAAAATGGCTGGACAACAGACCTCGCCCTGAATGTTTTGCATGATATCAAATAAAGCTCAGGCTTATTCTTGGCTACTTTATTGTCGATAACGAGGCTGATGTGATTATTGAAGATTTGCAATCAGAGCATTTCATTGCAGGGAAAGTCTGATATGGTAATAGTGAATACGATTCTTTCTCTTGAACGTCCTACTCGAGATGAAATCCTGGCAGCCCTGAATTATGGGGACGCCTCTTCTGAGGGCTCTTTTAAGAACTCTGATTATTGGATAATGATTATTTATTATTTTTTGATTGATGAAGTCTGTATAAAAATGTAGGTATAGGCATATGTATTGCCTTTAAGGTTTCTCCCAGTGAATAAACTTGGTAGCATTATTACTATTTTCGCTGCCTTGATCAGCCCTTTCTTGAGGGTTTATACGGCCAATGATGGGCTGACCGTTCAGGTCAGCATTGCCCGCATCGATGACAGGATTCAAGTTGATGTTTCCATGGTCATTGTTGATAAAGCGTTCCTCTTCTTGGCTGTCCAAGTGTTGTGGATCAAACTCTTGCTGGCCATTGATTGTAATCTCTTCGCTGCGATCATTACCAATGCTATTTTGACTGTCCACGCCAGAGGTTGCATGTCCACTGTCCTGCTGATCGCTATACTCTTCTTCTTCAACGCGATCAGAACCTTCATCATCAGCATGAAAACTCTCTTCATTGACCGTGGCATCATCCGTCTGAAACCCGTCTTCATGGATCGTGTCATCATCTGTTTGAAAACCTCCATTCCCATTCTCAACGGCATCAGCAACATCTTGTTGTTGACGAGGAGCTGCTTCATTAGGTCTAGTATAGTTGAAACGATGGGTGTCAAAGAATTCATAACTGAGATCAAGTTCACGCCTCTCCAGAGCTTGTTCTTGTGGAGTCTCTGCCCTGAAATGTGCTTCCATATGGCGGAATAGTCGTTCGAGGGTTGGGTAGTGAGAGTGGCACAAGCTGCAGGCATGGCGAAGAGTGACAAAAACCGCAAAGTGGGAGGTAGTGTCAAAATTAGGTGCCAACATGTTGAGGAAAATGTACTGCGTTGTTGGTACCATTTCAATGTGTAGTGGTGGCGCATGTCTGTTGTATCGCTCGATAGGAAGATCGTGTTCCTGTTGCAAATGCTGGTTAAGATCTCTTGCAGTAACATACATGCGACGGCAAATGAAACAGGTGTTTATCAGTTGTACAATAATGCGATTGTCGTTGGGATCCATGGTATAGCTGTTTGATAGTGATGTATTGCTGATTTGTGTAGAAATAACCATCTCGAAACTCGAGTTGGCCCGCTTCTTATATACTCTTTGCGTGCGATAATGGGCATTTCATGAAGAAATGTTGCCATCTGCTTGCTCATCATCACCTTGACGGTGATGACTAGCATTGATAATGAAACTTGGCATTAGCTTGTGCTACATGCAAACCTGTCATTATTGTCTGTTTGTGTACCTGATGCATACAAAGGCGCCCAGACCATTCGGTATCCTAAAATGTACATGCTCTTTATCATTTGACTCGTCCAAACGGACCTCTTATTTCAACTGCTCATTCTCTCTGGCAAACGTCTCGACTTTATTTGTTCATTCAGACACAAAGAAGATGGAAAGATCTCCTTTTTTTTTGCAGCCTTCTACTCTCTTTAGATTTGATTGTTGTAAAGCTTAAAAAAGGGGCTACCAGATGATTGCAAGGAGCAAATCAATAAAGCTTGTAGTTTACATGTACCCCCTTTTTTTTCCAGCTTTTATTCAAGGCCTCGGTTTACAGAGATGATTTTGATGTTTTCATTCATTTCAAAGGCAGATAATTTAATAAAACTGACCCCTTCCCGTATTGTTCCTTTCTTTTCCTCTTCTTTCACTCGAAAACACCAACACAATGGGATTGCGAAACGATTATAGAGTTTCGACAATTATAGTGCTATGCAAAGACTGCAATCAAGATGTGGGCTTATATCCTGCTAGACACAAGTGCAATGCCAGCAGCAAACTGCCACAATTGCCAACGCTTTGTTCGAGCACCACCACCTCATTTGCGAAATGGAACAGTCGCCAGGACGAGCAAGATGTGCCAGACCTTGTGGATTCTAATCCCACCTCAAACACTGTAACACGGCAAGCTTCGGATAGTTCTATGGAAAGCGGCAAATGGAGCTTTTTTAGAAGTAGCAGCACATCAGATGTCAAAAAACATTGCAACGATGAACAGGAGCGACCAGCTGACGATGAGGACGAGTCCATCTATTTCGACAACTATGCATCGCATCTCAAAAACTCTTCCTCTCTGACTGATCTCAGCAACGCTCCCTCTCCCAATGGCAAAAAACTATGGGGTAAAATGAAGGAAAATGAAAAATGGAAGGGATTGATAGCAGAAAAGAGTAAGTACGGATACGACATGGCGTCATGCTGTATGCTAAAATTCATGGCCGTAGAAGAAGAATCAAACAAATCTGGCAAACTCTGGGAGAGGATTATTCATGCAACCATGTCGAATTCAGTAGAGGAGGATGGCCCAGGTAAATAGATGATGTGTAATGGTGCAATTTTTCAAGGAGATTCATGTCGTTGTTGTATATCTTTTCAGAGTCAGATGACGAGGATTGGGAGGGAGAGACACATGTGTCTAGAATCCTTCGAGAATACCATCAAAGTCTCGGTACACCATCACTGCCTCCATGGCTGTATGACGATCGCACACCCATCTCCACACTAGCTAGCGTCCCAAGTACAGAGCACCATGTCATACAAGAGCAGCTGATGAATCGCAAAAACTCATCTCGCACTCGTCGATTATGGCAGCCAGCAGAAACAAAGCAGCTATCGTCGAGAGAAAAAGAGTTGCAAACACTAAGAGCAGAAGGACAGACACTGCCCGAAGAGAGTTACTATAAAAAGCCATCCATTCTTCGATCTCAAAGTGAACGCATGCATGCCTCGCCGTCTCTGAGGAACACTCATCATTTCCAACACCCACCTGGGACAGCTGGTGCGGAACCTGACCAAATCTATGGATCCACAACACCTAGACGTATGAACACCACTCGATTACCACCATCTTCACTGTACCAACATGAATCCAAGCACAATATACCTCCAAGCTCAGCGCCAAGACCCGTTAGAAATAATACTTATTTTTAAATTTAATATCGCTTTCATTTGAATAATTAAAATCAATGCTTATTAATTTGATGGATGAATGCATTGTTTTATTATCGAATGACATGGTTTCATCTTGCCGAATTATACGGTTTCTAAGATTGTCAGGCCACTGTAATCAAAGAGATGATGTTGTGCACAGATTCACCACATTTGGAAACTACATAGTGTTGGTGTATGAGTCCCAGGGCAGATCTGATAAATGTCTACACCATGTTGTAAACTTGGTAAATACAAATCTGCTACATCGCCTACTTTTTTGATATATCCGTACCTTTCAAAGATGCTATATGCTGATTCGAGATGGATTTCTAGTTATTGAAAGCAGTTTCCATTAATCTGATGATACAAAACAAACCAGTACAGTTGTAGAATGGCTGAGTTAGTGCTCGGAGGGCAAGCGGATGGTATGCAGCAACGCATCCATATGAGGGCCTGAATAATACAACAAAGACCTTGATCGTAAAGCTAGACTGGCATTGAGTAGTCTAACTCTGATTACCATTGATTGATGACATTTATGCCGAGAAAACGATTAAAGATTTGAGCCATGCATACTATAGCATGGTTGTAGTCTGTAAGACAACAGCGATCGTGAGAAGAGCAACAATGCTTCCACCAACTTTGCACATCATTCTACAGGTCAGCTAAATACAAGGGCTGTAGCGAACTAATTATATTGACACACATGCAATAGAAGCTACCAATGATGTAGACTATTAAAAGACATTGGATTGCTCTTCCTTGCTAGCGATAAAAGCTGTAGAGGACGTGTATGTTTTGCATACGGTAATCATCCATCAAGAAAACACAGGAGGTGGCCATTACTGGGTGTACATATAAAAAAATCACCAAACCAATCATTGATAGGAATACTATGATGGAAAAGCCATCATGGTGAGCAGTTTCGATGTATTGAGAGTAAAGAGAGAGGCCTGTTTCTTTTCGTACGTGGGTGAAGATCGTGTTAAAGGGCTTGCAAGAACAAATCTTGAAGAATAGATCTAGTCGTCATTTGTAATAAAGTTTGATAGCACAACTGTTTCCATCTATTTGCTATATCCTCATGACTATTCGACATTTAGACGAATATACTCTTGATTGTCTTTTCTGTAAGCTGCCCAAAATACATCTGCACCTAAACACTCTAGTCGTTACATCAATTTGCATTGTAACTCGGTAAACCAAAGTTGTTGTGCCTCCTTTAAATATCTCATTGGTCCGCCGAGTAAGTTTGATGACTGATGACATATAAACAGCAACATAAATTTCACATGTGTTTTTAAACAAGCAATCAAGCATACTTAATACAAAAGTTTCCCACCTCTTTTTTTCGCATCTTTTTCTCTTTTTTCGTTCATCCTACCCCCTACTCTTAACAAAATAACATGCCTGAATTGAAATTATTCACTAGAGCCGAAGTAGCCAAGCACAACACTGAAGATGATTGCTGGATCATCATCGATGGTGCTGTTTACAACGTTTCCACGTTTGCTCAATTGCATCCTGGTGGAAGCCAAATCTTGATTGAATTGGGTGGAAAGGATGTTACAGGTAAGGATTTAGCAATTTAATATATACAAATATAGATGCACATTTCTCAACATCCACAATCTAGATGATTTCTACGGTCTCCATCGTCAAGAAGTCTTGGTCAAGTACGCTCCTCGTCTCAAGATTGGTACCATTGAAGGCGAAGTGGCTCAAGTCAACATCCCTGCTCCTGGTGATCTTTCTGCTGTGCCTTATGCTGAGCCTAGTTACTGGATGGGCTTCAAGAGTCCTTATTTCAAGTATGTATATGCCATTGTACCTTTTTTAAAACTCATTGCCTTACTAACTGTCAAATGCGTTGCCTTATAGCGAGAGTCACACTAGATTCCGTAAGGCTATCCGTGCCATCTATGATGAAATCAGAGCTGAAGCTATCTTGGCTGAAGATCAAGGTACTTATCCTTCCAAGGAACTCTATGCCAAGTTGGGTGAAGCTGGTGTATTGGCCTCTCAACTTGGTCCTGGTGAGCATCTTCAAGGCATGAAGTTGCCCGGCGGTGTTACTCCTGAGGAATTTGATTACTTCCATGAAATGATTGCTCATCAAGAAACTGCTCGTCTTGGTGCACCTGGTTTCACTGACGGTATCTCTTCTGGATTCAGTATCGGTCTTCCTCCCGTGTTCAAGTTTGGTAAGCCTGCTCTCAAGGCCCGTGTTGTGCCTGAAGTTTTGCTGGGAAAGAAGCGCATCTGTTTGGCCATTACCGAGCCTTATGCTGGATCAGATGTTGCTCGTATTCGCACTACAGCCAGACGTACTGCTGATGGCAAACACTTTATCATCAATGGCGTCAAGAAGTGGATTACCAATGGTGCTTTCTCTGATTATTTCACTGTTGCTGCTACCACTGAAAAAGGCATGACCTTATTCTTTATCGAGAGGGATGACAATATCGAGACCAAGCAAATCAAGACTTCCTACTCTCCTTCCGCTGGTACCGCCTATATCACTTTGGAAAATGTCAAGGTGCCTGCAGAGAACATTATTGGTAAAGAGGGCGACGGATTCAAAGCAATCATGTTCAATTTCTCATCGGAACGTCTCTACATCTGTGCTGCCGTTAATGGAGCTTCTCGTGCCATCGTTGAAGACTGTTTCAAGTGGGCAAATCAACGTAAAGTCTTTGGTAAGCGTCTGATTGACCAACCTGTCATTCGTAACAAGCTTGCATCTATGGTCGCACAATTGGAAGCTGTTGAAAACTGGAATGAGAATCTTGTCTATCAAAGATGCAACATGTCCTACTTGGAACAATCAGTGAAATTAGCTGGTCCCATTGCATTGCTTAAATACCAAGTTACTCGTGTCTCTCATAACATTGCTGATGATGCCTGTCAAATCTTTGGTGGCCGTGCCATCACCAAAACTGGCATGGGTCGTACTGTTGAAGCATTCCAGAGAACTTACAAGTTTGGTGCCATTCTTGGTGGTTCTGAAGAAATCATGGCAGATCTTGGTATCAGACAAGCCATGAAGTACTATCCTGAAGGTGCCAAGCTCTAAGTATTTATGATTTGCCAAATACCTATTACTATTTATTGAATAAACCAAACGTTTCATTGTTGATTGAGTTGTTAAAAATATAAATATAATATTGCCATTTGCACCAAAAGATCTAGTTATCAACGCAGCGCCTGAAAAAGGTGCTTTCTTTTACTAGTAACATGTATGCCACAGCGTTAAATCTTAACTGTTCGACGACAAAGCAATTCGTTACCAACCGTTTTTCACTACCATCTCTTTCAACACCTCATCTATCATTCAATCATCCCTTTCAGTCAATTGTAATCAATAGGTTTTATTATATAAAAGGTTATTGTTCCAAATTCCCTCCTCTCTCATATCATCACTTTTTCAACAACAACTCTTTTAACCCAATAAAATTCAATCACTCCTTTCTTTTCATCGCAAAATTTACCTACTATAAAATAAGACCATGCCAAATTCAATACCAATTTCAAAATACTATGGATTTTGTTTTTGAATGGTCTAGAGTGGAATGAATTAAGCATTTAAAAGCAATATTCATGAAAGTCGAATTTCATCAAATATCATTCATTAGAACTTGCGCAATTGAAGTTTATTAACAGAGAAGTGAAGAGCTCAAGTTTTACCTAAATAATCATTATTGAAAAGTACCAAAATGAAGATGCATTCTCATCTCACGCATTGTGTAATTAAATCCCTCATGAACACAGTGTATTTTATTTTACACCATCATGGTCGTCATAAGTGGTACTTTCTTTATCCATATAAAGTAAATCAATAATAACGTATTCAAATTGGTTGACTAGGTCGTAATGCCATAGTTGCACGATAATCCAAGTAGACAAAAGAATTTACACATTATTTATTAAATAACAATGTCAAATCATGCAATGAAGATAGCTTATCCAAGCCTATCAAGGCTACTTAAACTGGCCCTCATGGCCAGGGATCCTGCATTAATCACTACTCTGACTCAAACATCATCGACAACATTTACCGGCAGATATTGTGATAGCAGCACCTTTGATTCTCTATCATGATCAACGCTACAAATGCAATGAATTCATGTGCATAGATACACTTTCTTTGCTCGAATCTAGCACCTTGAGTTCATTATAGACACAGAAGATAAGATACAGTTGATTGATGTTGTGGTTTACCATTGCTTTTATTATTTTAGTTGAAGTTTTATTACAGCAATTACAATGATTCATCTCACTTTCTATTCAGTCTTTGAGCCAATCCCATCGCTAGAATGGGCTCGACACACACAAAAATCCTAGAAAAAAAATGCGAGGGTTTCCCTCTGTTTT
>JAXQGS010000154.1:0-27490 GCA_037040325.1 Mucor sp. M7501 | reverse complement strand
AAAATAAACAAATCCACAAGATCGCACTTTTCTCAACAACCATGCTAGCTACAATCCATCCAATTGCACTGCCGTAATCACCGCAAAATTTAGTATAGGATCTGCCTACTCTCAAAGCTCGAGCATCAATAACTAAGCTCTCTTCCCAGGTTAGCTTAGTAAAATCCTGAGCTAGATCCATTCAAAAATTAGTTATTTTTTGCTTTTTCCATCGTTACTCATCGACATCGTCTTCAACAAACCCAAATTCAACACGCCCTAGTCAAACAAAGTACGGGCAATAACCTGGACTTAACATACAACTACCATTTACATAGTAATCCAATGACTTTTACTAGTAGCATCTGCGCGAAACTTTCAAATTTTTAAATCATCGATTACTCTACAACAACGCATCCTATCAAAAAAACAATTGCACTGCCATGATCTTAGCAAAAGCGGGGTCTCAAAGTTACCAAAACTCCGAAGTCGGAGTTCCAAACATTAAGCCTAAATTGATTCCTTTTAAAGATTAACATATACTGAATGTTGGTTCTTTGCGGTCCTTGTGTGGTTGGGCTGTATTATGTGTCATGGCTGGTACTATTTAGATATAAATTTGTGCCAGACACTTGTATGTGGATGCCTCAACTAACCCGAGTATCAACTATGTAATAAGGCAAGGCTGCTTTTGGTCCAACGCGAAAAGGTATGTAAAAGAATGGAATCATATAAATCTTTGTACAGCCACATTTCAAAAAAGGTTTTCAGATCATGGGATTGACAGGGAATTCTGTAAAAGATATTCATAAGTTGGTCTCAATAATGTAAATACTCTTCTCGAGAGCTGATTAATTATTACTGCTATCAATTCGCTTTAATATTTTGAATTTATTGAATACAAACATTTTACATGAAACTGCATCGGCAGCCCTATGTTCTGTCAAAAATTCAACAAGATTTTTAATTGAGAGCCAGTATAATGATCATTATATCATTGCAAACATTAAAGTATCAAGCAACCTTACACCGACTATATATTTTTAGAGAATGCCGAAGGATTCCATTCGCCAACAAGTGCACATGCCAAAAGAGAAAGTAAACGTAGGTATCCACCAGAAGAGCTCAACTAAATTGTAATGATAACTATGTACTTTTACGTAATGAACGAGACTTGAGACATCAAAAGTATTCAAATGATGAATAATCAGTCAGTCCAAAAAGAAGGGTAAGTTTTAAAACTGATTGAAAGCGAATTTTGTTATGTTCATTATTTATATACGTATCATTTTTATTTTCAACAAGCAAGCTAAGCAGTACCATAAGAGCGAACAGTGCGATCTAAACTAGAGGTGATCAAACCTTGTGCGAGAGGATTCCAATGTAAGCCAGTGATAGCAGCACTGTTATCGCTGAAAGTAGTAATAGAAGAGCCATCCTTGGCCCTCAAGACGCGAACATCATTACCACCAATAGCAAGGTATTGTCCATAATCATCGAAAGCAAGAGATTCAACTTTATAGCCTTCATCCAGAGTGAATGTCTTTGTGTTGCTCAACTTGCGAAGATCCCAGATCTTGACGAGATTATCTTCTGAAGCAGTAGCCAAAATATAACCATTTTCTGAAAATGCGAGAGCACTGATCTTTCCAGCATGATCGCCAAAATTGGCAGCAATCTTTTGAGATTTGACATCCCAGATTTGAACCACAGAGTCAGTTGTACCAGCACCAAGAATCATACCGTCAGGATGGAATGCAATTTTAGTATAGCCGTTTTCACCATCAGTGTTGTAAGTCTCCACAATAGGCTTTGCAGTCTCGAAATCGTAGAATGACCATTTGCTATCCAAACCTGCACTGACAAAGTAGTCTTTGCTGGGATGCACATCAATGTCGGTGGCCTCACCCTTGTGAGCATTGATGTTGTGACCAAGCTTGTAACCCTTCTTTTCATCAGCAACCCAGACGCGAACATGCTTATCAGCACTTGCACTCAAACAAATATCATCTGGTGTTGCGTGGCCTCTATATTTGACAGCGGTAACTTTCTTTGTATGGCCAGCAAGGTTGGCAACAACCTTGTCCTCTGCTTTGTTGTATACTTGAACATGTTTGTCGTTGCCACCTGTCAAAATAAAATCGCCATTGACATCCATTGCTGTGATACCGGCTGAACGAGCTGAGTGAAGCGAGGGGATGCTAGCAACTTCTTTATAACCTTTGACTGAATCAATTGATGCGAATTCTACTGGAGGCTTCTTCTTGCTACGACGGCTAGCAGAAAGTCTATAAAACAAATGTTAGAAATCAAGTAAATTGATAGGAATGGCATTGTGCTCGTACTCGGCGCTCGTCTTATCCATCTTCTCGACAACTTCCTCAGGGAATGCACCAGCATCAAGATCCATTGATTCCTCAGCAGCAGGGGCAGCAGGGGCAGCAGCAGGAACACTGGCACCCAAATGAGCTGTAACATTGGCGAGTGCTCTAAACTACAAGTTAGCTGAATGTTGTATACATGATAATAGGAAGCTCTTACTCTCTGGCAGAATCACGCTCCTTCTTCAAACGAGCAATAACTCTGGTGGCAGCATCGTTTTGATACAAAGCATGAGATAATTCTTGACGCACTTGTTGATATTGTTGTTTCAGAGTAAAGGATTCGAGCATGACACTATCCCATTCATCTTGAAGTGAGGACAAGATGGAAGGAACAGAAGAAAACTTGGGAGGACGAGGCTTTACGGTCTCGGGAGCTAATAGATGGCTATTGAGCAACGCGTATAGGATGTGCATTCGTCAGATCAACTTACTTGACTTGATTTCGACTAAATCGTCCACGGTTATCTCTTCATTGTTGGTGGGATCTCTGCCGTTCTCAGCAATGTATTTCTCAATCAAACTCTTTTCAAATATGCTTCCAGACTTTACTGAAACGACAGGATGCTTAGGTGCCTCTCCAGAAACTAAATGATGGAATGAGTATCCAGATGATTCAATGTCGATCACGACTTACTAGCACAAAACATGATTGCAAGCTTAATTTAATGGATATAGTAAGGAAAAAAGAAGAAATTTGCTTTTACGCGCGCTCTGCTGATTTTCTTGGAGCAGACACACTCACTGTCGCCTTCAAATTGAATAGACAGACACATCAAAAAATCTTTTTCTCGTTTGATGACGTACAGGAGAGGTCTTCTGTGACCATGCTGGAGCGAGGAAGCCGTGCTGGTCTTGGAAAGGATGTCGCACAACAATGGGAGACGGAGCCAGATGTTGGCATTACAAAGTTTAATGTCGAAATTCTGTAAAATGAGAGCCATGTGTCATGGAAGCAGAATCACTGCAAGGTACTGCAAATCAATGAAAAAGCAATCGTATCTGCAGACATCATAGCAATGCTTCCTTACAACATCCAGCATGTCAATTTAGAATGGTGGCTATTCAATGCAAAGGGCATTTGGTTTCAGGCGGTTTATTCCGCTATTTTCCATTTTATTGATTTTTTTGAATGGGTCTATGTAAAATATATAAAAAAGAGAGCGATAGAAAAGAGAAAATACGTATGAATATGTAACTAGAAATGAATCATCTATTCTGATGAGGTTTGCTTCACCATCTTGGACTCAGACTTTGGTGAAATGGAATCAGGGAGAGAGAGGACAGCTCTCAATTGAGCATCGGGTTGCTCTTTACGTGGTTTATCATCATCGCCAACATAGATGGACAAACCAGCAGAGGCCATCAAAACAGCAATAGTAACAGCTTGAGCATACATACGTGCTTGAACGACCTTTTGTTGGGTTGTAAGGTACTTGTTGGAGAAACTATAACCGAGAGCACCGACCATAGATGCAGCCCATGAAAAACCTATATCATGATTACATCAATAATCGCACATCATACACGCACACACTCGCAACCAACGCTAAAATAATCAACTTACCAATAAATGACCAACGGTTGTCGTTTAGATAACGTAATGATCTGTCGATAGTAGACAAATGCTCATCAGGAATACGCTGCTGTCCCAACTGACCGATCATTTCTTCATCAGTATAACCAAGCTCACGGTTTTCGTATTCTGTAACAGCTCTATCAGATGCAAACAAGAAACCAGCGGTAGTGGCTATAAGCAAATGTTAGTATCGCTGATAAAGTAGACACCTGTACATAACACATTACTTGAGACAGTCATTAGTGATTGCAAAGGTCTGCTCAATGCTCTGAATTCAGGAGATCTACGAAAGGTCATTACAGTAGCAATGGCACCGATACCAAGACCAATGGCAGCACCCTTGAGACCACTCTCGAGCATGATTCTCTCGCTAGTCTTTTCTTGCTCTGCTGTTAAGCTCTTTCCAGACATTGTGTTGTGTAATTTTAATTTTAGAAATAAAGTATGAAAAAAGGAAAGGCATCGAAAATCTGAGCCCTCCAGAGCTTTTATAGTGTTTCTCCACACCAGAAACCCCTCCTTCTCCAGGGTATTCCATTCACAGTTGTGGGTTGAGTCCGGTCCGGCTGCAGTAATAAACGATTTGTCTAGAAAAGTGGCCTGTTTCTTGAGTGATTTAATGCTATTGAACAGGGTCGCTGATACTCAAATTGGACATTGTAGTGCAAACATTGACATGGATCAAGTCTTTCCATGGAATCTGCGCAGCAAAAAAGCTTGTAAATGTCGATCCACATTGCAATCGTTGAAACCACTTGATGGACAATCCAGCGTGGCAATGTCTGTACATTCCCTAGTCTAATTCTGTTGCCCCGGCAGCGACGAATGAACTATTTACCGCCTGTGCTGAGCAGCCTATTTAAATGAATTATGATCCGAGATACAATCATCTTTTACGAAGGATCAAAGATTAGCCATGCCATATTTTTAACACCAATAGATCTGTGCATTTGGATTAATAATAAACCCTCCAAAATCATTGCTTGCATTTCCTGCCTGTGTCCCCGATACATGCCATGACGATGATATCATTTGCATGGCATTCATGGATCTCAAGGCCACTCTTGAGTGATTCTTTAGCCTTCCAAGGAGTCACATTTCATTTACATGGAGTTTCAAATGCCTGAATGCAATGGCATCCAAACACATTTTTTTTTCTCGGTAGGTTCTCTTCTCTTACGCGTTTCCAACAACTGTACACTGATGTCTGACGATAAACAACCTACCGAGAAAGAGTTGCAAGATCTCGCAAAGAAGGTCGATAAGCTTGTTTCCAGCAAGAAGGTCAAGCAATTGATGAAGAACCCATCTGCGGCTGTTGCGGCTAGTGGAAGCAACGAAGCCGAACAAACGGAAGCCATGAAGGCACAGCTTCGACAAATGATGGAGAGCATGGCCTTGTTGGAGAGAGCTGGCAAGATCAAGACTAGCGGCAAAAAGGATATGGGAGATCATCAATTCTGGAAAACGCAACCTGTGCCTCGTTATGGTAAGTTTTGTGGACGTGAGTGTGTGTGTTGGTACCTTGATTCTAATGCTAGAATGGGGTAGATGAAAACATTGCTGAATCAGGACCTGTTGAACCTGATACCCCTTACGACCAAATCAGAAAAGAGCCTATTCCTTTGCCCAAGGAGTTCGAGTTTTGTGAGATTGATATGGAGGATGAGAAGCAAGTCAAGGAGTTGTACGAGTTGTTGACCATGAACTATGTCGAAGACGATGATGCGCAATTCAGATTTGATTATTCTGCCGAGTTCTTGAAATGGTAACGTATTTGAGAGAGAAACAAAGGGTGGGGTGATCGCTACTAACACAGTTGATAAAGGGCTCTTTTGCCTCCCAACCAAAAGAAATCATGGTTAGTTGGTGTCCGCGTTGCCGCTAATAAGAAGTTGGTCGCTTTCATCAGTGGTGTTCCCGTTGCAATGAGAACATATGATGTGTAAATATTACACTCAAATCAGAATCATTTCATTATTCTAATTCTTGTGCTGTAGTGTCCACAAATTAACAGAAATCAACTTTTTATGTGTTCATAAGAAGCTTAGATCAAAGCGTTTAGCTCCTGTTCTTATCAAGGAAATTACTCGTAGAAGTCATCTTGAAGGCGTATTCCAAGCTACCTATACTGCCGGCGCTGTTCTTCCCAAGCCTGTCTCCACATGTCGGTTAGTGCTGATCTGAAAAAAATCACCTCACGTAATTATACTGAAACACATGATATTGCAGTTATTACCATAGATCGCTCAACCCAAAGAAACTCGTCGAATGCAATTTCTCACGTATCCCCCAGAAATCCACTCTTTCTCGCATGGTGAAGAGCTACAAAGTACCCGAAAAGACTAGCACTGTTGGATTGAGAGAAATGCGCCCAGAAGATGCATCTCAAGTGCGTGTTTTGTTGAACAAATACCTGCAGAGATTTGATTTCGCTCCTGTTTTTGAAACAGACGAAGATGTCAAACATTGGATTTTGCCTCATGATAAGGTTGTTTGGAGTTATGTTGTTGAGGACTCGGAAAAGAAGATTACCGACTTCTTCTCCTTCTATTCGCTCCCCAGTTCAGTTATTGGCAACCCCAAGCACTCGACATTGAATGCTGCCTACATGTTCTACTATGCTGTGCAAGTCGATGATGAACTAAGTGACGCTCAAAAGGACAAGTTCATCACAAAGAGATTGAATGAATTGGTGAATGATGCTCTGGTGTTGGCTAAAAAGGTTAGTTTGCTTTGTGTGGATACAAGTGCTCTTATCTAATACGACGGCACAGGCTGATTTCGACGTTGTAAATACACTCGATTTGATGGACAATGCAAAGTTTGTTCAAGAACAAAAATTCGGTAATGGCGATGGTTATTTGAACTACTACTTGTACAATTGGAAATGTCCTGATGTCGCTAGACACAAGGTTGGATTGGTAATGCTTTAGGGAAATCAAAACAAACAAATAAAACACTATAAAAGAGAGTGATTTTCTATGCCCTCTTTCTTTTTTACCCTTTATTCTACATTGTATAACGAAAAAAATAATGCTACTTGCCCAGCCATTTGATCCCTTCCAGAATGAACAAACGCAGCACAAGAAGCTGCCTCTTCTTGCTCGTTGCAGGCTTATATCTCAGCGCACCAAGAGAGTTTTATGCAACCTTAAAAATAGAGCTCATACCACTTCTGCCACCACAAGAGGGTTTCCAACCATGATGTTGCCGGACAATCGATTCATGCTGACCTCTCCTCCTCATCCACCACCACAGCCCTGGTATGGCTCTTATGGCGGCTGCTATGATCCTTACCTCATGATGGGTCCTCCTCCTCTTCCTCCACCTCATCCTATGCATTTCCCACCCATGCCACATCGTCAATCAATGCCATACACAATATGTGTCCATCTGACATCCTCTTGTCCTCTCGAGAACTGCAGTAGTCATCAATCTCACTACAGCAGCAATGCTAGACATCAAGACAGCTCCTCGGCGACGGAATCAACGTTATACAGTTCCGCATCCTCCCTCTACAATGATGATGAGAAAGAGCAAATAGAGTATGATCAAAGCGATCGGCCAGATCACTAC
This sequence comes from Mucor sp. M7501, assembly GCA_037040325.1. NCBI lineage: Eukaryota > Fungi > Mucoromycota > Mucoromycetes > Mucorales > Mucoraceae > Mucor > Mucor sp. M7501. The sequence goes on along the minus strand of JAXQGS010000154.1, from coordinate 19,972 downwards.
ATTAGAAGGAGCCGAAGCGGTAGCAACATCGTTGCTGCACCCTCTTCATTAACTCGAAGCAATAGCGATATTATTCATGATCGCCAGCAATATCGTCAGCAAAGAAGACGTCCATACATGCAACACAGGTGGAGCAGTCAAGATGAAATGTACTATCAATAAGCGAAATGATTATCCTTCCACATTTGATGTATAAATAAAGTGATTTGTGATTATTACCATAAAGCCCTTTTGTTTGTTACATTGTTCGTTTTCTCACGTAGTGTGTATAATGATCATTCGTTTTTCTTCATCCGAACAATCATTCAGACGGGCAAATCAGGTAGAATTATGACTCAAAAGATTCCATTTTTGCATGCGATTCATGGTAACACACATTGCAAATATCTTTGAAAGCAGCCAAAGTATGGTATTGACCTTCCCATTCGGTCCTTGCTCAAATCAGGTATATCTTTTTTCCTCCCCCTGCAACTCATCTGTCGGTAAAGTATGTTGTTGACCACACATCAACATTGTTGAAAAAACGTGGGTCACAACATGTTCATTGGGTGTCATTTTTGGACACACGAGAGCAGCATGAGCAGTGCTGACCATACAAGCGCTATTCACTCTTTGAAAAAGTATGATATCAGATGGCTACAAGGGTCATTATTCAAAAGGGCTTGGTCGCAGAAGTATGCCGAATTTTCTCAAAACAGCATTCATGGCCAGATTACAATGCACTATCCGATTTCTACAGATGAAACGCCTTATCATATATTCGAAAAAGGTATAAACAATGACGAATAATCAGATCTCTTAATTGGATATCAAGGTGATAACAGGATCAAGCGTCTTGATCTTGGAAAATATTACAAACCAAAGATGAACGAAGCATCTCTGGACGTGTTATGATCATAGCGTTTACTACTTGCTGATCCAGATCCCTGTTGAGCTTAGCTCAAGCAAGTGCGATTAAATAAGCTTATTAATTTGTTTCTAAATACCAACATTTCGCAGGTTGATAGCAATAGTATTAGGATATGCTGAATAGTGTGTTACTCCATAAATATAAGCTAGATCGATCTATTTTGCGAGAAAATAACGCATGTAGGAATCTATTTGAGCGTTTGTTATTTCCAGTGATTTAACTGATCAGTCGATTTTCAACATGCAAAATGCAGATCAAAATGGGTTGGATATAATATAAGCACTGATTGCATTTTTGATATGATGTTCAACTGAAGAAAATCACGCTTGTACACTAATGCTTAAAAGCGACCAATTGACAAGTGAGAGTAAACTCATAAATTTGAATAATACACATCAACTATACAGTAAATTTATGCACAAGTCCTCTTAAAATCCCACCTTTTTCGATGGATCAAGGGTTTGACACTACACTGTTCTGCTAAATGAACAACTACAGATTATCAAATTGGATATTAATAAGTACATTGTTGAGTAGGTAGCCTTCAAATGCATTTACTACTGTAAAATCGAGAGTTTAAATCGCTTATATCTCGCCAACGAAGCGCAATCTCGACCTCAAAACAGGTGTTATCGTGTTCTACGACCTGACATTAGGGCATGGAACACTTTTCAGCAGTTTTTTAGGGGTCGAGCTGATCATCGATTTCTTGAAAATTTTGCCCTGTACTAGCAAGGGAAAATTTGATGATTTTGAATGATGGAGGTTTTCACATCGAAAATGAAGTTTTCTACTAAGGTATTCCTATGCTCAAAACAATCGTAGAAACGCATTGGAGCATGTAAAAGTGTCCTACAACCAATTTACTATCCGATTTGTAGACGTTTCCCCCAAAAACGTGTTTTGCATTTTTTGATAGTTACTCTTCACAGACTAAAGGAATCGCTTTGAAATTAGCACCATCGAATTCCTCGTCTAATTTTACATGCAAAAGAGTAGAGAAATACCTGCTGTTCGAGTAGAAAAATTCTGTGTAATTGCCCCTGAAAGGTTTTTGATGTCCATTTTTTTGATCCAGAGGGCCAGTGGCAGCTCTGAAATTCAATCCCAGCCAAAGTTGTTTTTTGCCCTAGCAGTTGAATTTCGTATAGTAAAGACATTATAGAAGATGTCTAATTGACTTGGCTACGCTCAATATCTGCCGGGGTTGTCCTGTAAGCTCTAACTTTATGCTGCTGCATTTTGAAATCTGACATTTGAGTATAGATGTTAAGGATTTTATTGTATCCATTGATAAAGACGTTGATGAGCATCGTAGAAAAGCTAAATCCTCAGAGTTTGGGTGCTCGTATTACAGTATATTTTTAATATGTTACCAAATTTTGATTAATGAGAGAGATCTGCCTTGGATTGAACCCGCTGGGCAACACCGGCGTTGTTGAACAAAGCGAAACCAGCCAGCTAGTATAGAAAACAGATATCAACAAGATAATCTTTTGTTTTTTTAAAAAAAAGGTTATCATTGTATTTCTTTTTCTGTACCAATGTGGAACATCCGGGTGCAACAAAAAAAAAAGTAAGCTTATCCAGGTAAACTATATTTACACCTGTTATGCTATAGCAGACTGAATTACAGCAGACTTCCTGATGTGATTGCTGTATATAAAGATCCGTCAACCTTCACGGTCATAGAGTCTATGGAACACATGTAAAAGATCTACATCTTTCAGTCCATGAATAGATTCCGTGGAAGCGAGAACCAGGAACTTTATCTTTCTGTGTAATTTTCAAAGGGTGTGAATGTGAAAATATCACATCAGTGTAGTAATCATCATGTAAAGAGGCATTGTAGGCGGAGTCACTTATCTTATCAATGTCTGTGTTCCATCAAAATGTCTGGATGATTCATGCTGCTGTAGTAATCTTATCACTGACTATCAACTGGGTTATTAGCCATCATCATACAATGCTCCCACTCACTCACGTACGTGCATATACACCTAGACACAGCTTATCTTGAATACATGTCTACTGTGTAACTGATAGAAAAAAAAAGTGGCATTTCACAGAGTCATTCAATTATGAATTATTGACACTAACAAAGCTTGCTGGCTCAAGATAACGACTTTATTTATATCAGTAAAACAAATCGTCAAATGCTTTCGCTTATGCGTATCAGCAATCATTATCATGCTCCCCTGATTTGATTTGCATTACATCTGCATTGAACTCATATAAAAAGGCATTGCTTATTTTTATCCATGTTGCATTATTAAACTTTTTTTTCTACATACTCTTCTCATTATACATACTATTTAAAAATGGCCATCTTAGATCAAGGTACGTAATATACATGGTATTTTTGATCATCTGATGGCTAATTTAACAAAATTTTTGATTTGTATTATAGGCGCTGGTTATGGCGTTGTATTAGGGTAATTTTTGAATAGAATCGACGCTTGATTTCAACCAACTGATTCAAAAACATTTGTTACAGTTTTGGTGCTTTGTTTGCTGCCATGATGACAGGCATCACCTATCTCTGTCAACGCTACCTGAAAGAAGTTCAAACATCTGAAATGTACATGACAGCGCAACGTACTGTGAAAACAGGTCTTGTTGCAAGTGCCATTGTTTCTTCATGGACATGGGCTGTAAGTATGAATGCAGCACTGATTCAAGCCATGCATCCTAATTGTATGACCCACACAGGCTACATTACTGACTAGTACCGAAGTCGCTTATAAATACGGTGTTTCTGTAAGCTTGATCCACCATCGAGTGATGTAACTTTATATTAAACTTTTCCATGCAGGGCCCCATCTGGTACGCCTCTGGTGCTGTTGTGCAGGTGCTATTGTTTGCCGTTCTCGCTATTGAACTGAAAAAGAAGGCACCCTCTGCTCACACTTTCTTGGAAGTTGTGCTAGCTCGTTATGGAAAAGGTGCTCATATTGTCTATCTCACTTTCTCTATGATTACCAATATCGTAAGTGTAACAATGCAAATCAGCCAGATCAGATTAGCTTATGCTTTCTGCTCTATACACTATAGATTGTCACCGCCATGTTGCTTTTGGGTGGTAGTGCCGTCGTCAACTACCTCACTGGAATGCACACAATCGCTGTATGCTTCTTGTTGCCTCTAGGTGTCATTGTATATACTTTATTTGGTGGTATCAAGGCGACATTTATGTCTGATTACTCGTGAGTGGTGGCTGCTTGATCATGGCTTGAACTATTCAAATATTAATATGATAACTCCTGTAGCCACACTGTAGTCATTTTCATCATTATCATTTCATTTGTTTTCACTGTCTACGGTAGTTCTCCCAAGATTGGATCCATTGGTACCATGTATGATCTCTTGGTAGCTGCTTCTGAGCGCAATCCTATTGTTGACAATGAGCAAGGCTCTCTTGTCACCATGTCATCTCTCCAAGCGCTCATCTTTGGTATCATCAATATTGTAGGCAACTTTGGCACAGTCTTTGTCGATAACGTAAGGTTTTACCGCGCCCCAAAAAAAAAGACACCCAGCACTGACATGGCATTTATTTACAGGCTTACTGGCAAAGAGCCATCGCTGCTCATCCTCAATACGCTGTCAAGGCCTATCTCATTGGTGGTTTATCCTGGTTCGCTATTCCATTCACATTGGCTACGACCATGGGTTTAGCCGGCAGAGCGCTTGACATTGATTTGACTCCCTTTGCTATCAGCCAAGGGTTGGTTCTTCCTGATGTTGCTGTTGCTCTTTTAGGCAAAGCTGGTGGATTTGCCTGTCTTGTTCTCGTGTTTATGGCTGTCACTAGCGCTTCCTCTGCTGAATTGATTGCTGTTTCATCTGTATTGACATATGATATCTATCGTACCTATATTAGACCTGAAGCCAAGGGTAAAGAGGTTGTCCGTTTCTCTCATATCTGTGTCATCAGCTTTGGTATCTTGATGGGTGTTCTTGCCGTCTTACTCAACTTGACTGGTATCAATCTTGGCTATCTTTACACTCTGGTAAGCCATCACATCATCCTCCGCAAAATAAGCGTAATAAAACTAACAATTCATAACATAGATGGGCGTCTTGATTTCTTCTGCTGTTGTCCCATTGACTCTGACTCTACTCTGGAGCAAGCAATCCAAGTTGGCTGCCATCGTGTCCCCCATTTTCGGTTTCTGCGCTGCAGTGAGTACCTGGTTGGCTGTTACCAAGAGCATGTATGGCACCATTACCATTGAAACCACCTCTCAGAACATGCCCATGATGTCTGGTAACCTCGTTGCATTGTTCTCTCCTGTTTTTGTCACTGTCATCATCAGTCTTATCAAGCCTGATAACTTTAACTTTGATGCTACCCGCCAAATCGAAGTAGTGGATGATACAGATGTTACCAATCAAGTCGCTGGCGATTTCCATGAAGCAAACAATGAAGTTTCTCCTCACGCTAACGCTGCTGCTGCTGCTGCTTATAATGAAAAGCTTGTCAATACTCAAGAAGAAATCGAATCTATGAACAAGTCCTCCCGCTTTGCAAAGATCTCCAGTCTGACGCTGTCTTTGATCTTGTTTGTCCTTTGGCCACTGCCCATGTTCTTCTCCAAGTATGTCTTTTCCAAGTCCTTCTTTACTGGATGGGTTGTTGTCTCTATCATTTGGGTGTTTATAAGTACGTTTGCCGTTGGAATCTATCCTGTATACGAAGCGCGCCATACCATTGCAAGCATTGCTAGAGAAATGTGGCGAGATATCACTGGAAAGCGAGTGCCCAACTTGCCCACTACCAATGAAAGTGCCATGATTTCTGAAGAAAACATTGTAGTGTACAATGCTGAAAAAAAGGACACCATGTAAAAACTAGTTACTATTCCATCTCTCTCATACTTATACATACTACTTCTCATTCCATCAAACCACTACTGTATCATTATAATAAACCCCTCTTTCTTTGACCCAACAATCAATTTCAGTCAAATGTCGTGTGTCTAGCTGATGAAAACAATGTGCTACATGATGATTTAGAGTAAGGTAGCACGATGCAAGATGGGATGTGCCTGAATTGATTTTACGTCACAAAGCTAATTGTGATACATGGTTCAACAGAAAGGATGTCTCTTTGTGTTATCCTCTCAAACCCCAAATACATAGAGGCGCCCCAAGGATAGAATAAATCATCCCCCCCTCTCTTCCTTGCAGTTTACTTTCTTTTTCCTTTTCTTTCTCTTTTGTATAGTAAACTAAAGCTGTGAAACTGACAGAGCGAGAATCATCAGGATCATGTCAACATTAGAGCACGAAAAGATACCCGCTACGACAGCAGTAAGTTTTGGAGCCATACATTTTGATGGACATTTGACATTGACGCCCAACTGCTAGTCAGAAAAAGTGCCATCTGCCGTTGTAGCAACAGAGCAAGAGCATGAAAAAGGTACGCAGATCAAGCGTTTCTATAGGAATGATTGGCCTTGTCTCACCGCTATTCGAATTTGCAGGCACCACGACCGTTCAGCAAGATGAAACACCCGTAAGCAGCGTTACCAAGGTACGAGAGAATGAAGGGGGGGGGGAAAGGGGATACATGTACAAGAAGGGATGATTCATGCTGTCGGCTACAGGATGATGCTCGAGAAGAATCAACCAGCAGAACACTGGCTTTGATTAAGCCTGATGCCATGCAGGCCAACCACAAGGACGACATCATTGCAAAGATCAAGGAAAATGGATTTCGCATTGTCAAGGAACAGCAACTTGAACTCTCCAGAGAAAAGGCAGGTGTGTTTTACAAGGAACATGAAGGCAAGCCATTCTATCAAGACCTCACCAGTTGGATGAGCAGGTAAATGTTGTTGTTGTTGTTGTTGTTGTTGTGTATACAATGAGGTGATGCAAAAGCTGTGCTACCACCCGAGAAAGTGTGCACATACTGTTTGCATCAAAACATGTTGAAAGTGGCATGCAAGTATGGATGGCTAATCTTTTTGTATATATACACTCTAGTGCACCCATCTATGCGTTGGTTCTAGAGAAGCAAGATGCCGTCCAAGCTTGGAGACATCTGATGGGACCCACAAACTCAAACAAAGCAAGAGATGTCGAGCCCAACAGGTGACTATAAAAGAATGTGTGGGTAGTGCAACAAAATGCTTATATCGTGTTCTACAGCATTCGTGCGCTTTTTGGTACAGACGGATCTCACAATGCTACTCACGGCAGTGATAGTCAAGCGAGTGCAGAGCGTGAAATTGCTCTTATTTTTGAAAACGACGAGCCTCATGTCGTAGAGGTGCAAACTTTAGCGGATGAATTTGATACCCAGGATGTGTGCAAGCCTGATGCAGTTGATGAAAGCAAGGAGCAGCTTCCCGAGGTCACCAAGGAGGAGCCAGCAGCTACTGTTACAACTGCTAAAGTGGATGATGTGGTGGACACAAAGGATGTTGCCGTTGACCATGAAGCAAACGAGGTGGAGCCTGCTGTGGACACCAAGCATCTCCATACTGCTGATTTAGTCACGTCTCAAGATAATGTCACTGATTTGTCTCAAAAAGAAGGGGGTGAAACCATTCATGCGGCCCCTGAGGACACCAAGAAGGATGAAACTGCAGAAACTCGTGTGGCTGCTGCTACTGCTGATACCGAGGAGAAAGAGGCTGCTGTTGCTGATCCAGTCGTTGTCAGTTTAGACGCCAAGCTCAATGTTTCTTTAGAGGATACTGATGCCACTGCCACCACTGCAGACAACAAGAATGATGGCGCATTGGAAAAAGAAAAAGTAGTTCAGGCTGTCATTACTGATGACAAAGTAGTCGACATTGTTGAAGACATTATCCTCGATACCAAGGAAGCTCCCGGTACTCAAGCCCCAACTGCTAAAGAAACACCTGCTACGAATGATGTAAATGCTAAACAAGTTCCTCAAGTGGATGCCATTGTTAGTGTCGCTATTGAAGCTACCACCACAGATACCAATGACGCTAGTACCCCTGATACCACCAACGGCACAAAAGAAACAGATACCGCCATCCTTGTTGATAATACCAAAGAAGATGCACATGTCGAGGAGAAGAAAGATATCGAGCAAACCAAAGCAGAACCCGTCATGGAAGAGCAAGATGTCAAGATGGAGCCTGAAAACGTGGTCATTGAAGCTAAAATTGTTGCTGCAAACGTTGATAGTGACGAGAACAATGGTACCGAAACAAAAGCAGATACTGAGGCTCATCAAGAGCTTGAGGCTGTTGTCCACGTGAAAAAAGCTGAAATCGATGCAGATTTGGAGCCTGCTGTCACTGTCCCTGTTGCCGTGGAAACGCCCAAGGCTGAATCCACTGTGGTTAGCGAAGAAGCAGAAGAGGAAAAGGAGCCTGCTGGTACTGTCCCCGTTGCTATGGAAACACCAAAGGCTGAATCCATTGTGGTTAGCGAACAAGCAAAAGAGGAAAAAGAGCCTTCCAATACGGAACAAGACAAGAAGCAAGAGGAGCCTGTTGTTGTAGCTATTCATGCAGACATTACTACAGCTAACGTGCAAGACAATGACGACGATACTAATCATCAACAACAACGCGGTGTCACCTCTGATGAAGTAATTCCTCAAGAAAATGAGACACAACAAACAAATGTCATTGTTATTGCTAGTAGCAGTAGTAATGATGTCGATGCTGAGAAACTCTTGGACGACACGCCAAAGGAAAAGAACGTGACAGAAGACCAACACCAAGATGTCAAATTGAATGAATCTGTCACTCAAGAAAAGGAGGTATGTGTGATATAGGTCATTTGAATAATGCGTGTAACATTACCATGTATACTCATGCGCATCTTTTCTCTCTTGCAGAGCGATCCCATCTCAACCACGCCTACCACAACTACGACTGCTACCGCTACTACCACTGATACAGATGCCAATACCCCGTCCAACGGCAATAGCAGTGATTCATCCAAGAATTCTAGTGTAACAGCAGACAAGAGCCAAGTCAAGGAGAACATCAAGGAGGCACATGTCAACAAGAAACAACCTAAACTTAGAGCCCCTGGTGCTGCTTCATCCGTCGGCCATCATCGTACTAGTGCTGCCGCAGCTACTACCACGACTGCAGACAAGAAGAAGGTGACTAGTACAGGTTTGAGAAAGCCTAATACATCCACATTAAAGAAAAAGACGGCGACGACAACGACCACTAGCAGCAACGGAGCAGATGCCGAAGACAGCAACAAGGACAAACCCAAACCTAAAACAAGAGTGCCTAGAGTGGCTTTACTTTCTCAACAACCTAAAAAGAAGCCAGCAGCAGCTCAAGATGACGCTCCTGCCAACACGGAAGTCAAGACAAAGAAGGCAGCTGTGAGCACTCGATCATTGGTCTCTCGATTGACAGCACCTACTGCAGCCAGTGCACGTAAAAAGACATCATCTGCTGCTGCTGCTGCTGCTGAAGGTACTGCTGCTACTACTCCTAAACCAGCTGATCCTGTTCGCCAAAAGAAGCTTAGCTCAACAGCTACTAAAAAGGTACCTACTACCACAACTACGACTGGTTCACGTGTGTCCAAGGCTTCTACCGCTTCCAAGCCTGCTACTACTGCTGCTACCACTACTACTACTGGTGCTTCAGGTATCAAGAAACCCAGCACCACCACCAATGCTACCAAGGCTATCAGTGGAGGAGTACGTCGTACATCACCTCCAACATCTACTACTGCATCTAAAAAGGTAGGAGCAAACTCTATACAACTCTCCTTGTGAAAGTATATATCATTTATTTATTATTTACAAAAATCTATATTTATAGGCGGATGGAACCACTGTTAAACGTACTACAGGAACAACAGGTACCCGTGCAACAGCTTCTGGACTCCCATCTTCTGCCAATCCTGGCAAAACTAGTACGAGAAAGGAAACTTTGTCAACTGGATCCAAACTCAAGAAGACTGCACCCACAACAAAGAAGCCATCAGGAACCGCCTTGGCCACGCCCAGCAAGACCAAGAAGGCTGATACTGATGCTGCTACTGCTGCTGCTCCAGCTGCTGCTGCAGTAGGATCTCCCACTGCATCTTCTGCTTCAAAGGCTTCTTCCGAGTCGTCTCATGCTGCAGATCATCACGACACTGCTGATGTAGTAGAAACATCTGCAACTGCTTCGTCCGTTTCTTCCAGCTCCAATCATCCTGACGACGAAGCAACGGAAACCACCACATCAGAGACTGTTGCCAACAATGATACTAACGAGGCTGAGACCGACCCTGTTCTAGACAGCCCCAGCAGCGAGAATGACAGCAACAGCAATGGCGGTGTAGATCAGGAATTAATAAACGAAAGCGAAATTGGATCTGATGTCATTGTGCCTTCTCAAGATGTAACAGAAGATGAAAAGAAGGCAACAGAAAAGCAAGACGATATCATTGTTGATTTGCCCAAACAGGAAACCAACAATGAGCAGGAAGTAGAAAGTGTCGACATTGGCACCAAAGAGCAAGAGCAAGACAAGGTGCTCATTGTTGAGCCATCTGCAAACCAAGCATCTGACGCCGAAGTCGCCGCCATCACTGCTGCCAACACCACCACCACCACCAACCACAATACCGCACCAGCCGTTGCCATCACCAGCAACAAACCTCAAATGGCATCACTTCGCAGCCGATTTGAAAATCTCAACAACAGCAGTACTAATAACTCACTCAATCATAACCAACTGCAAACCACTTCTTCCAAGGAGATTCGCTCCAAATCACCAAATCGTATCTCTGATATGATTAATCGCTTTCAATAAATAAAATGACTAATTCAATCACACAAACATGTCAAAGAGCTTCTTGTTTGCAACTCAAGATAAAACCTGTGCAATCAGAAAAGAGTGTAACATTCGGGGCATGTCCCTTTTGAAAATTGACATGCCACTCCAATTTCTATTATTGCAATGTGGGCCCATTCAAAAGATTATATTCTGTATATATACGAGTTGATTGTGTGATCTGATGTGTGTGTGTGTGTACCTAGTTACTATGGAAACAAATAGGATGCGGTGGCACTGCATTGCTTGATTTGGTACCTGGTAACTCGGACACTACAAAACCCCCTTGCATCATGTCAATTTACACATATGACATGGAACGGAATAATATATACAATCCGGGATCTTGTATATAAGCTACATGATAAGGAAGGATGCAGATCAGTTTTTATTTATAAACTTGATGATTGCGACTGAATGTGGTATAGTATCGTTTTGTTCATCCACTTGTAACGGAGCTGTGATTTTTAGTCTGGGGGTCGCAAGCTCTAAAAAAAGACGACATAATACACACACACACACATATTACCTGTAGAACTCACTTCTTTTTTTTAATTTATTTTTGCTAATAATCAAGGGGTAGTATGCTGAACACAAGACGATTATTTCAGTTGATATCACCTACATTAAAATCAACAACAACAATAACAAGAACGAGGGTTGCACCTGCTTCACTTCGTCCACGTACAAGCAAGCATTATTTGTCAACAACTTCAGCTTGGCGTAGTATCGCACAGGACAAGAAGTGCTGGCAATGCCAATCCACAAATAAGCCATCTGCGCTGTTCTGCGAGAATACCGTGTGCAAGGTCATCCAGCCCATGCCAGCTCAATTGAACTTCTTTCATTTACTGCAGGCAGGCAAAGGAGACAACAAGTAAGTAGAGCGTGGATTATTAATCCAAGTGGGGATGACTCATCTGTTGCGCGCAGAGACCAACCCACATTTGACATTGATTTGAAAGCAATGCGAAGACAGTTTCTGATGCTGCAGCAAAAGGCCCACCCAGACAGCTTTTCCCAAGCACCCAAGGTAGGTTGCAGATGAAATCAACACGGTTGAGATCTAATGCGGCTGGTGCAGAGAGAGTTAGACTATGCACAATTGCAATCTTCCGTCATCAACAAGGCATACCACACGCTGAAGGATCCCCTCAGCCGTGCGCAGTATCTACTCAAGGAGCAGGGCATCCAGGTGAACGAAGGCGACTCATTAAGCGATCCTGAACTGCTGATGGAGGTGATGGAGTTTAGAGAGGAGCTGGAGGAAGCACAGTCTGAGGCAGACATCAAGCCCTTGAAGGCACGGAATGATGGTAAATTTCAATGTGTGCGTGTGTGTATTTGCAACCAACTCACGTTTATTTGCAACAGAGAAATACGCAGAAACAGTGCACAAGTTGCAGCTGGCATTTGAGAACAACGACTATGATTCCGCAAAGGATTTGGCCATTGAACTGCAATATCTGAACAGCATAAAAACTGCAATTCTTGAATGGCATCAATAAATAACAAACAGTTGTTTATTTATTTGTTTAATTTGATAAACTACCCATACTCTAATTTGTCGCTTTGCTCCTTGAACAATGCATTTTCAAAGAAACCTCCCCCCTTTCTTTCTCTGCCTCGATTCATTTTAGTACATGTTTCACAAAAAACAGACAAAAAAAGACCTTTGTTCTTATTTTCTTTCTTTTTGCTCTTTTTCATTTTTAACTTTTTTCTTCTCTCTTTTCCTTCTTTGCCCTTTTTTTCTTCTCTTTCCTAGTGTCAACCATCCAGCAGTAGCGAAGCATCCAGCCAAACTATCGCCACAAACATGGCCACACTAGCACTCAACCAGAAAAGTCCATTTGCAGCAATGGACTCCACCTTTAGCCCTTCGCAACCACCGCCATCGCCTTCGCCCTTGAAGCCCGTCAACACAGCCACGGCACCGACACCCACAGCGACGCCCACAACGCCCACCAGCTCAGGCTCATTGTATCATCTGTGCCGCTCCGTGCTGGACAAGCTGTCGACCATTGACGGCATGCAAATGTACTTGGAGCAGGACACCACCTGCGATCCGCTCTCCAAACTGACCAAGATTTGTCGTCAGGGATTTCCGCTGTGCACGCTTTACAATGCTTTGAAACCTGTCAAACCCCTGAGCGTTGACAGTGATCCCAATCTGAACGCACTGAACTCTTGCAAAGCCAATGTGTATCATTTCATTGTTGCTTGTATCCGTGATTTGCTGATTCCGGAGGAGGAAATGTTTACCATTTCAGATCTCTTTCAGGACGATACTACTGGTTTTGTCAAGGTGAGCTTATTTTTTATTTTTTTTGGATGGTCGCACACAATATTAACCTATTCATCTCTCTCACCCGCCCCTTGTTTAGGTCGTAAATGCCATTAATAAATTGTTGCTTTTATTGGAAAATCGCGGTATCATTACCGTAAGATCATCCAATAGAAATTCAGACAACTCTGATCCAAATCCAAAGAATACACGCGATAAGGTTGTTTTGGAGTTGTTGGAAACAGAACGCAAATATGTACAAGATATGGAAATTCTTCAGGTAATTTTTTTTTTGGTGTTGTTTGCAAATCACCCAAAAAACTAACGGCCGCCGCAACAAATACAGAATTACATGCGTGAATTGCAGACTCAAAAAATCGTGTCTGCGGATACCATCCACTACCTGTTTGGCAACCTCAATGCCCTGGTCGATTTCCAGCGTCGCTTTCTGATACAGCTGGAAGAAATCGCAGAGAAATCACCTGAGGAGCAGCGCATTGGACACCTGTTTATCATGATGGAGGAGTCATTCTCTGTATACGAACCTTATTGTGCAAATTACTATTCAGCTCAGGATCTCGTAGTGCAAGAAACACCTCGTTTGCAAAAGCTGGCCGAGATTTTAAACCCCATCTACGAATTGCCTTCCATGTTGATCAAGCCGGTGCAGCGTATCTGCAAATACCCTCTGCTGCTGCAAGAGCTGCTCAAGAGCACAGACAAAACCTGGCCCCACTACCAAGAAACTCAGGCAAGCGTCGATGCCATCAAACGAGTAACTGAGAAAGTGAACGAAACCCAACGCCAGCATGAAAATGTCCAAAAGGTGCAAGAACTCAAAAAGAGACTCGACGACTGGAAGGAGATCCGCATCGACGGCTACGGCAATCTCATGCTGCAAGACAAGCTCATCATCTCTACAAACGCCACCGAAAGCAACGAGCGTGATCTGCATGTCTTCTTTTTTGAAAAGGCCCTGTTGTTCTGCAAAGAATCAAAAGGCAACAATCTTTTGCCCAAGAGCAACACTCTCTCCATCAACAAGAAGAAGCGTCGTGGCAGTCTGGTGCCCAAGTACGTCTTTTATACCTCCAACATGGCCGACATGAATAGCAAGTGCTGCAAGAACGGTGTCTGGTGTCTTGTTGTTGACCTCAAGAACAGCGAGCTAGAGCAAATCTCTCTCAAGTTCAGAAACGAAGAGCAACTGAAGCTTTGGACATGTACACTGACTCGAGCCATTCAGAAGGCCATTGATGTTGCAAATGAAAACGACCAACTGCTGTCCAATCAACTGTCTGCAACTTACACTGATGGTGAAGATGAAGAAGAAAACGAAGACGACTTCTTTGACGACGAGGAAGACGACTACCACCAACAGCATCAGCAGCATCAGCAGCAGAGATCACGCAGTAGCTCCTTCAACCAGCAACCCATGATTCGCGGTAAACTAGGCCCTACTCAGACCACTGCTGTTAGCCAAGATAAATACAACGCCGTAGGAAGACCTTATCACAACGTACCTGGCATGAACTTGTCTCCTTTGCCTCGCTCCAACTCAAGTCTGACCACCAACAGCGCTTTATCTACATCACCTCCATCTTTGCTCAATTGCAACTATTACCCAGCCTCGCCCCCTCCATCTCACCCATCATCACCAACAAGCTCATCTCGTGTTTCCAGCACCAGCACCAGTTCCACTACTTGGCACCGTCATGATGGTCTGACAGACATTGCAACCAACTTTTTAACAGGTGATTACACTGCCGAAGATTATCATCAGCATTACCTTATTCAGCAACAAAAGCAGCAGCAACCTTTCCATCAGCACTCGCTATTGATTACAGGTCGCTCTCAGTCTCAGTCAGCAGCTGTGGCACACCCTTCCACCTCCACAAGACCTGCTTTGCCCATCAATCAAAACCGTCTTCGTTCTCAGAGCAGCCCCAACATCATGAAGAACAATGGAGCCAGTCATGCTGTTCCTATGACCCCATCTTCGTCGACTGCAACAGCAAGCACAGATTCAACAGCACCTGGCACCCCTACCATGAGCGAGATGCCCCAGCTGCCCACACGTTCAGCCAACATGAAACCCACTCCATTGGATCTCTCACGCGCATACCATCAGCATCAGGAAACTATTGTTTCACCTCCACTACCCCCACCCATGATGCGGTCCGTTGCTTCAACGCCCAGACTCAATGATATCGCAATGATTACTACAGCTGCACCTCCCTCTCCTGGCGCTATCAAGATCAAGCTCAACTTTAACGACGGCATCTATGTCATTGTCACCAACCATGAGATTACATTCTTTGAGCTGATGGAAAAGGTCGACAAAAAGATCCGCCTCGTCGCCAACCTCAAATCAACTGATCTCCTGAGACTCAAGTATCAAGACGAAGATTGCGATTTCATTACAATCAACTCTGACGACGATGTCCAAATGGCGTTCGAAAGCCGTGGTATCCACAACACTGTCAACCTGTTTGTCAGTCTTTAACTTACTGTTATGTATGTCAACGTATGATCCTTTCCAATCTTTCGTCATCTGCCACTCTCTTTCATCTCCCACATATGCCTCCAAACCTCTTTTTGTTCATTTATCCATTCCAGTTATTCAAATTTGTATTCCCATTGTATGTTTAATATTGTAAAACTCTTTCCTTTCTCTACTTACATTCTTTTCCCCCCACCACTATTTACCCTCTCTTTCTCTCTCTCATTACCATATCACACCCCCCCCCACTCACTGTAAATATTTTTCCCCTCGTTATTTATCTGTCTTTCTTTCTTTTTGCAAATCTTTGTTCCATTATATCACTCTTCATACCTCTCTTCTCTTGAGGTCAAATAAAAAAAATAAAATGTGTTTTTAGACGAACAAAAAACCAAACTAGGTTGACATGTTGAAGATGATATCATCTGATAAGCTGCTATTCTATCAAGTAATTAAGCATGGGCCAGAGATCCGCCAGCGCCCTGTCTTTTTTGGCAGGATGCTTGACGTTTTGTTTGTTATTCGGTTCCAAATATGGGCTTAGGTGTATGAAAAAGTTGGCTTTTCGTAGATTCACAGGAATCGTCTCCCTTCATGATGTGTTCACATTAGCATTTCACATTGTGTTTGTATTAGTATCAGTCGAGATGAATCCATTATTACTCGATCCAAAATATATCCCGGGATGTTGCTCGATTCATTCATTACATTTGTCCCTCAAGTGTATGAATCATTAATAAAATCATATTTTTAAAAACCTTGGGATCAGCACCAAATGCTAAGAATAAGCCTTCGACTAGGTAAGGTTCCTTGTACCTTGAATTTACACTCGTTCCACCAAATGGGACACGGATCACTTCAAACAGCGAATTTCAAACGCAATAAACATTTGCCACCACTGAAAAGTAGACAAATTGGTTCTCTCATCATAGAAAAATGTATAAACCTGGAGTTTATTTCTTGGCGAGAATACAATTCAGAACCACAAGCAATAAAGATATCATATAAATCTGGATAAATATTAATCTTATCATTCGAGGAAAAGAGTTTTTCGCTAGGATCCACATTAATAAATGATGACAAGCACAAATCTAGCTTCCATCGAGTTTTTCTGTGATAAGCGGCCTTTCCCATAAGTTTAGAAAAGCGTATCTTTCAAGTGTACGCCTTGAAGAGCAATATTAACTTGAAATTGTATGAGAGCCACTTTCAATTAATAGTTTCTTGAGACATCAGAGATAGGAAGCTATAGAGATGCCATCCAGGATCCGAGCGAAATCAAAGTGTTGCAACTCAGTAGATCAGAAAAATATAATCTCTTGATCTGATCGTGCTTGTTTGTAGAATCGACAATGGAATACCCAAAACAGGAATGTAGATTTTGAGGCCATTCAAGGCTCATACATTCAAGTTATATAACTGATTATCATCAAGTTATGAATCTGTTATCCATCTGGATTTCCATTGTATAACTCTGTGTCATTGTGAATAGTGTCAAACAAAGGATTTCTTTCTTGTAGTACAGAATGTTTGAAAAAAGGCATTGATGGGTTAAATTTTCGCCGGTTTGTAATTCACACTATACTTAAACGATGAAATATCGGTTATCTCAGTTTTTTCGATGTTTTGCACCCAATTATCAATGATGGAAAGACGATCTCATGAATGTGAGCGAGCGAGGGAAATCCTTTTCCCTTGTTTTCCTTCAAATCACCAATTTGTTTTTATTTTCTGCTTCTTCTTTTTCGTCCCTCTGATCTTGCTATTAGTGCTATATAAACAAGCGAGAAATCTCGGTATTTTTTTCTCCTAGTCTATTGTACATACACATACACATACATTCAACATGGAGCCTGCCACTCGAATATTATCTCACGAATCAACCAAAAGCTACCTGGAAAGAGAATTGATTGTATCTTTGAATAACAATGGCCCAATGATTGGACCCACATTGGAAATGATGGATTCGCATCATCCCAACGACGAAACATATCAAGACCACGACAAGCCCAAACAGGAGCAAATCGAAAGACGTCCATCGTCGTCCTCATCTACCAGCTCGTCATCCACCACTACAGATACAGTCGTTGCAGACAAATCAAAGAAAGGGTTTCGGTTTTGGTGCATGGCAAAAGATAACTCTGATCCAAAGCAGTTTCCCACATACAAGAAGAATATGATCTTGAGCGTTGTGGCTATTGGAGGTG
Organism: Mucor sp. M7501; assembly: GCA_037040325.1. NCBI lineage: Eukaryota > Fungi > Mucoromycota > Mucoromycetes > Mucorales > Mucoraceae > Mucor > Mucor sp. M7501. The sequence continues at coordinate 2,274 of JAXQGS010000154.1, read as the reverse complement.
CCATGTAAATCTCTTGTTTTTGTTCAATGATTTCATTATTCAATTGATCTAACTACATCTCTTGCTCTTGCCATGATAGATCGCCGGTTTCATCTACAATCTATGTAAGTTTTGCTCATTGATCTCGATCGCATAGCAACTAATGTTCCCCTGAATAATAGTATCCGGCATTGATTACGATGCAAGAGGCCTTTCAAACGACAGATACCACCATGAATGCGTCATGTAATGTATTTCTCAAATGATCTCAAATGATGCATTAGGCTAATTTATGTCTTGTAGTGTCTATTTTTACTTTCTTTACTGCCTTCTTTGTAAGATGCATACATTCGATCAATCAATTCCCAACTAAAATCTAATTTTTTGTTGTAGCCTTTGGTTTGGGCAACATTCGGTGATTTATTTGGTAGGTTTTCCTGAGCTAGTAGATCAGTCAACCCTTTCTAACTTGAATTGCATAGGCCGAAGACGCATATATATCATTTCATTTTTCATTTCATTCATCGGCAGTGTATGCTGTGCATTATCTGTCAATGCAGAAATGTTTATTGTGTTCCGAGCCTTCAGTGCAGTGGGATCATCATCGGTACACTAAAAACAAAAAAACTCACACCTTTAAAGCAAGTGACTAATCAACTGTCATGTAGGCAATGTCCATGGGAGCAGGCACGATTGCTGACATCTTTGAGCCTCATGAGAGAGGCAGAGCATTTGCATTTTACACATGTGGGCCATTATTGGGTCCTGCTATTGGGTAATTTTCATTATTTTCTCAATGAATGTACACACATTCTTATGATCTTTTGACATGTAGTCCAATTATTGGCGGTTATCTGAATCAGGGTCTTGGCTGGAGAAGCACATTTTGGTTTTTATCCATCTTTGTCTTTTTGACTTGGCTAGGTATTGTGTTCTTTCTCCCAGAGACTTGGCGTGCAAGCCCACCTGCAGCACCAGTCGCTGCAATCACTGAAAAACCGATCAGCCCTACTTTGTGCAATACAGAGCATCCTGAAGAGCATTTAGATAAAGACATTGAAGCACAACAGCCCAAAGAACAAGCTGCAGCAAAGAAAAAGACTCGATTTGTGAATCCAATTGGTGCCTTGAAGCTACTAAGATACCCTAATATTGCTCTGGCTGTTACGTTTGTAGGCATCTTGTAAGTTATAACCACATTGCGATCAATCAAGACAGCTAACATCAAAGGTAGATTCTTTGTGCTATATTTGAACAATACAAATTTCACAAGATCCTACACTCTTCAATATGGATTTGACTCTGGCCTTGTAGGTGTCTGCTATTTGCCTTCTGCTGCAGGATCCATGGTGGGCGGTATCATGGGCGGCAGAATGTCTGATATTACCTATAGGCGCAATATCGAAAAGGCCAAACAGAATGATCAAGAGGTACATCCTGAGATGCGTCTCGGAGGGTTCTTGTTTTACGCTTCTATGGTACTTCAATTAGCGAGTTTCGTCGCATATGGTTGGTGCCTTGAGGAAAATGTCCATTTTGCATACGGTCTGGTGTGTCAATTCTTTTGTAAGTTGCCCTATACTATAACTTATGAACTGAAACTAATACGTTGAATCAGTGGGTCTTGCCCTAATGTTTCCCAATGTTACTCTGAGCGCCTACATGGTAGACTGCTTCCGCAAACAAGGTGCTTCTGTCACTGCATGCAACAACTTTGCTCGTTATATTATGGCTGGTATCGGTTCATTGATTGCTTCTGATATTCAGAGAGCCATGGGAAATGGACCTTTGTTCACATTTTGCGGTTGTCTACTCTTGGTTTTCACAATCAATTTAGTCCTTATCAAAAGATATACCCTCAAATGGGCTGCTCTTAGAAAAGCTTTAGCTTGAATCTGTATCATATCATATTCCTCATCATCCCGCATTTATGCATACTTCAACAATTACAAATTAAAATTTGCGACATTTCACCATGTGTAGTACTACTTTGATTTTGAAATATGCTGTCTAGAAAAGCGATGGTGCTTTTAATTTTGCAATCTTTGCTTTTCAAGAGTCTTCAAAAGCATCCTCAACTCATCTTGAAAGACACGATTTTGCCGGCGGACAGGCAGCCAAAACAAGATTAATTTTCGCTCGAAATGACAATTACATCATACTTTGATCTGTATTCTAATAGTTCATCAAGTTGGCAAATCAAGACATGAACTATATGTACACTACGGTGACTGAAAATTGAAACGCGAACGATTTACAGAATCACAAATCAGGTACAAATCGACATTGGACCCT
>JAXQGS010000153.1:0-28365 GCA_037040325.1 Mucor sp. M7501 | reverse complement strand
AAAATCATCAATTTTTCCCTTGCTAGTACAGGGCAAAATTTGCCAGAAATCGATAATCAACTCGATCCCCAAAAAAGTGCTGAAAAGTGATCCATAATGTAATGTCAGGTCGTAGAACACGATTACACCTGTTTTGAGGCCGAGATCGTGCCTTGTTGACGAGATACAAGCGATTCAAACTCTTGAATTTACAGTGATAAATACATTTGAAGGCTGCTTACTGAACATTGCGCTTGTTAACATCTGATCTGATGGTCTGTAGTGGATCATCTAGCGAAACAGTACATTATGCGCACAAGAGGAACACGCAAGAAGCTTGGGTTGAGCTTGATATTGCCTCAATTTCAGATGCGTTGTGCAAATGACCAAGCTATGCTTGCTCCTTTGAGACTCATACCAGCAGAGGCGAGAGATTTGCTGATCAGAAACGATGCGATTGCAAAGGAGTTCAAGGAGAGCACTAAGACTTACAATCTGACTATTAGAAAGCACTTACCATCCAACAGATGAACAGAATTGATTCATTTCGCAAGATTCAACATTACATTATTTGGGTAAGCCAACTGCACAGCTCGTTATGCTGATAATGATACCATGTTTGTTTTTACACCTTATAACTACATCTAAGAATACTTGGCCTTCCTTGTCTCTATCGCTTTACTGGCATCAAAAGTTTTCAATTGCCTTTGGCCAAGTGTGCCAACGAATGCTCTCCTCAGATGCATCTATCAAAAAACAGCAGAATCTCGGTAAATGGTCTGATCTCTGCTTCATTCTGTTACCGTGCCAATTTATCACTAGCTCTAGTATGCTCATTCAAAGTCTGAACATACACCAAGTACAGCGTAACATGATACCCATGCATACAGTCTTTGTTCAGCAACAGCTTCAAATATACCAATTGCCACCACAGAACCAACAATCTCCTAATTTGTAAAATCAGCTTTATCTACTCTACCCCCTTTGATTCTACTGCCACACTGATCCCTTTCCACCATCAGCTCATATATGAATCATACTCCTTTTATTTCTAACCGTCTACAGCAAGTAGTCTAGATAGCATATGATTGCTATATTAAAAGATTGCATCTTGTTGCATGCAAGCTATAAAAATAAGTCATGATTTCATATCAAATGTACCCTTTTTCTTCTTCTTTCTCCATATGGACTTAGCATGGTTGACTCACTTGATCTCAAAACGCCAGGCTACATGGTGTACTGTGTTGTTGTAGCGTGTCTTGGCTCGTTCAGCAATGGTTGGGTGATTGGCTCTGCCAACATCCCAGGCGAAGTAACACACAGTTGTGAATACGGTGTATCTCACGTTTCCAGCAAATCATTTCCCGATTGTTTGCCAATGGACAATGCACTATGGTAATGTTGTATTATAGTATAAATACGCATAAAGTGCTCTAATTGACATTTGGTGTAGGGGTTTTGCTGTTGCCTCTTTCTGTATAGGTGGCCTGTTTGGTGGTTTGTTTGGTGGCACGATTCAAACCAAATATGGTCGCAAGAAAACCATCATCTTCAACAATGTGGGCTGGATTATTGGCGGTCTCCTCATTGCTGTATCTGTCTCTCCAGTCATGTTTATCGTTGGCCGCATCTTTTGTGGACTCTCTTGTGGTCTTGGTTCATTGGCAACACCTACGTACGTTGGAGAGATATCAACTATCAAAGCAAGAGGCGCTATGGGCACTGGAAATCAGTTTTTCATTGTTATTGGCATCCTGCTAGCCTCTGTTATTGGTCTGCCCTTGGCTAAAGTGCCCTTATGGCGTATCAACTATGTCATTGTTGCATTACCGGCCATCTTGCAGTTCTTTCTGATGGCAGGTTGTGTCGAATCCCCACGGTATTTGATCTCGTTAAATCACATCCAGGAGGCCCGTGCAAGTTTGCAAAGATTGCGCCCGAATGCTAGTATTGAGCGCGAGTTTTATGATATGCTAAAGGGTCAATTAGGCACTGCAACAGCCAATGCAGTTTGCGGTGGCCACATGGGTAATACAGGCTTTGGTACAGCGGATGTTGGTAAGAGCAGCTTCGATCCTGACATGCTAGAAGACACGCTGAGTCAAGACAGTGATAAAGAAGGCTTGTGCGAATCAATGGGTGTGGTGCAAATATTTCGCGACCCTCTCATTCGAAGAATTGCAATTACAGTGCTGACTCTCCACACCATGCAGCAGCTGATCGGTATGAATGCCGTCATGTATTACTCTACAACCATTTTCAAGATGGCATTCAATGAAGACATGTCAAAATACATGGCCATCGTAACTACAGTAATCAACTTTATATCGACATTCATCTCTTTATTCTTGATTGATCGCATGGGTCGCCGTGCCTTGCTTCTAATTGCGGAAACCGGTGCCTGCATTTTTTCAATCCTCTTGGTCATTGGTTATGTATACAATGTAGGTGTACTATTGGTAGTATCTGTATTTGGCTATGTCCTTTCCTTTGCCATTGGTGTGGGACCTATTCCCTGGATGATGACCTCTGAACTGACACCTCTTTACGCTTCATCTGCGGTGGGCGCAGTAGCCACTGCCACCAATTGGGCCATGAATTTCCTGATTGCACAGCTTTTCCCTATCATATTCGCTGGCATCCAGGGCTACTCTTTTGCCATCTTTGCTGGCATTGCTGCTCTCTCTATTGTATATACTTGGTACAAAGTACCTGAAACCAAAGGTCGATCTCTTGAGCAAATTGTAGAAAACTTTAAAAACTCTCTCTAAATCATGCGATATTTTTCTCTCTCCATCATCATGTAAAAATAAAACAATCATTTTGAATTTACTTTTTTTTTTTAGTCGATTTTTGCTACATAGGAAATGGAGAATATAATACATCATAAATAGGGAAAAAGAATGAATCAAGGAGCAAACGGGAAAGAGGATAAGAAAATATATCGCGTAAATGTATAGTGTAATGGGTGAGTGATTTGAGTAATTTTTAAGGGCCAGCCTTTTGAATATGGATAGGTTAATTAAATGGATAATGTAAGAATCTAATGATCACCAGAAAGTGGAGATGATCCCATATAATTTTGAATCATGTTATTATTGACAATAACAAATTCGTGGTTCGTATTGACAGCAGTTGTTGGCGAAGCTGTCACTGGTGTAGTAGGAAAGTTGAAATTAACAGGGGTTGTGGAGTTGAAGGATGTTGTATTAGTCGGTGTGGGTGTTGTGTTTAATGATGGTGGCTGTTGAGGTGATTGGTAATATGACATGTTGGCATCAAATGACATTGGCGTCAGTTGCTGTTGTTGTTGTTGCTGTTGTTGCTGCTGCTGCTGCTGTTGTTGTTGTTGTTGTTGTTGCAATAGCTGTGTTTGCATAGGGTCAAAGTTGCCGTTGGTTACCATGACAACCTCCTCGTACGATGGTGGTGGTAGAGGGGCAGCAGCAGCAGCAGCAGAAGTAGGAGATGTCGAGGATTGCTCTGTCGCCTCGTGAATCTTTTCATGCTTCTTTAATGATCTGGAATGATAGTATGCCTTTCCACATCCTTTAAAACTGCACACAAATGGTCTCACATTGGAATGTGTCTTGATATGCGTAGTTAATGAATCAGGTCTAGAAAATTTCTTTTCACAATCTGCACAAACAAATTAGAAAATGCAACATGAAAAGGTTAATTCTATATTAAAATTACCTGGTTTTGGACATGCAAATGGCCTTTCACCCGTATGTGTGCGCAAGTGATTATACATTTTGTGTCGCTTTGTAAATGGCTTATCAATTCGAGCGCATTTCTCCCATTCGCACCTGTAAGTAGCCTACACTCATATGTTTAGAAATTGAAACAATATTTATAAATCCAAGCAATTGTACCTTGCCGCCTCCCACGTGAACTTCCGTAATGTGCGTTATTAATTTCTGTAAAGCATCAAATGTCTGTCCACAATTCACCCATAGACATTTACGAGGCTGCTCTGCAACTTCGGGGGCTGTGATGGTGTTTGTAGTTGGTGCAGAAGATGTGCCCGCAGCCTCATCCTCTTCGTCCTCGGCTAAAAGTAAGCTCTCCTCTTCCGTATTGTCATCACAGGAATTGAGTGAATTGGCATCTTCGTTTGAATCGTCTGCCATATTGTTCGCATGCTTTTCATTCTCGAGTACCAACAATCTAGCAATCAATTGCTCTCTCGACATGTCCTCAAATTGCTTGGCATCTACCTGGGCAGGCTGCTCTTGCTGCGCTGGTGGTTGCACTGGAGGCTGAGCTTGAGTTAGTTGTTGTTGTTGCTGTGGTGGTGGAAGAGGCTGTTGTTGTTGTTGTTGTTGCGGAAGCAAATGTGATGGCTGCAACTGTTGTGGTGGTTGTGCTTGTTGTGGGGATGTCATCATGGCATTACTTGATGTATTCTCGATTGGCTTATTGCTGTCATACATAAACATCAAAGGATGCTGTTGCGGCTGTTGCTGCTGCTGCAATGGATGATTTTGTTGCATTTGATGATTTTGTTGTGGCAATTGTTGTTGTTGTTGTTGTAAGTGATGTTGTTGTTGCTGTAAGTGTTGTTGATGCTGCAACTGCTGCTGTTGTAGTTGATGTTGCTGTTGCTGCAAATGTTGCTGCTGCTGTTGGGCTTCAGGATAATCCAACTCGATATTAGTACTTGTATTCATATTCATATGATGGTGATTATTCAACAATATTTGTTGTTGTTGTTGTTGTTGTTGTTGTTGTTGTTGTTGCTGCTGCTGCTGCTGCTGATTATGCATTATATTAGCCATCATTTGTTGTTGTTGTTGATGCATGTGATGATGTTCAACTGCAATTCTATTATTATTGCTATCAGGAACAGTAGCTGGCGTAGGGGAGGTAGAGGCCGTGGTAGTATATCCAGCAGGCATGATATCATTCAGGATTTGCTGCTGTGGGTCATTGTTAAATTGAGGCATAATTCGTAGCGAGTTGTTTTCAAACAAGCCATTTGTCGGTGGGGCCATCATGATTTGCTGTTGATTGAACTGCTGTTGATGCATATTCTGCTGCTCAGGTACAGAGCAGGGTGGCGATGGCATTGACTGGTTGACGTTTATATCTTGGTTAAACGACATGACATCTTCTTTAATATCAAAAGGAGGAGTAAATGTAGTTTCTTGCTGAAATAGAGTAGGTGTATTTGTCGATGTTGTTGCTGGATTTAATCCAAATTGTTGTAATACCATCACGTTTTTTAATAGCTCTAATTTTCCTGCCGCTTTTCTTCTTTTGTAATGAAATATCAATGCTAAATTGTTCTTTTTTTTTCTAAAGCGCAAGCAGGATCCCAAGATAAATAGAATCTACGAGAAAAAAGAAGAAGAGAAGACTTTTTTTTGTCGCTCTGTTTGGCACCAAACGGTTTGAAATGTATAAATCCATTTAGATACAACCAATCATACAGGTAGCTTCCTCGAGTCACATCAAACTTGTCCTCATCTAATGGGATGACGCACATTTGAATGTTTAAAATGTGGGATGCTGCAAGTGTCAGTTCCTCCAATGGCATGATATGAATCTGCCCCATCAATTGCCATCTCATAATTGTTCACCTGCTCAACATACCATTTTCAATATAAACATCGTGCTTTGCTGGTTATTTCATTTCGATTTTTAAGAATTGCGAAATATAGTTGAAAAATCGACGCTGGTCTATATTTCTCTAGTTTCGGAAATCCTGTCTGCTGGCTGGTCTGATCAAAGACATGCCACTTAATTTGCTTCTAATTGAACATTCTAGACAGAAGAAAAAGCCGGGAAATACGCTTGCATTGTGCTAGAATATCAATGCCCTTTGTTTATGTCAAATTAATGAGGCAAACTCTAAAGTATAAAGAAACATGGCTCTCTAATGTCACAAAATCATTCCACATGTGGTATTATTCGATAAAAGAAGCAATATGTATTAGAGAAGCTATGGTAATGTTAGTTCTTTGCGGGCAATTTCTATACCCAAATTTAGAGTATCATGATTCTCTGTAGTAGAAAAATTGAAGCTAGAACAATCGTTCATCGCATTCAAAGCCTATATCTAAAAATATAATATACACTACCTTTTGAAACTGAAATCAAACAGCTTCAAACTCATATCAATGCTAAATATTGAAAGACGCAATATGCGTGTGTCATAAGAAACGTGCCATTGAACCTTGTTGGTTTCTTTGGAGGATTGCATTAACGCTTTCAATCTGGAAATAGAGTGTGCACTATGCAAGATGTAAACTTTCTATCCAACAACAGGAGGGAGGATCTTTATCGCGTCAGATGCAGTATATCACTGTCTGTTTCCCCGCCTTTTGCCGCATAGATACTGTCAGGTCTATAACGAAGCGTGTTGGTTTCTGACACAGTGTCCTTTGTATAGACCCTTTATAAGCAACATGTAGCCGTGAATTTGACTATTCAAGGATGCTTCACGTCTGCCTGTGTGTATCAACATGGATGAGCAGACAGCATACTCGGAATACCTTCTTACTACTGAAAAATACGCGAATCACAGCAAAACTTGGATACACTTGAGCCGTGATTTCTCGCGCTAGAAGCTGTTTTAGACTGCCCGGATAGCATCAAATAATTGCTTTTGACCAGCATTTGCATACTGATACGTTTGCTCCATGAGGTACCCCTCGCCCAAATCATAGAGCGAAGCTATGTCTCTCAGCATTATAGCAAAGGCAGACAGCTAATAAAGAGTACTAAAACAAGATATGAAGGGCATATCATATTTTTGGATTTCAGGGCCAAAGCAATGTAGTATGTTTATGTAAGGATTACTGCTCTGCTGCAATATGCCACAACAACAGCATCAAAGACAAAGCCTTTTACCCGTATAATAGTATATAAAATTAGCAAAACGAGATTCTGATTTGGGCTACTTTACTACACATAATGTACCACGTCCATGTGGTAGTATCTGCTAATGTATACAGCATTTTGTCAAACCAAAGAGTTGATGGATAAAAATAAATTTATTGCAAAATGTGTGTTTGTGTATAAAAAATGTGTGCTTTGTGTGTGTGTGTGTGTGTGTGTACAAGTCTAAAAATGTATAAATAGTAAGTTGTATGTATAAAAAGAGAGAGAAATCTAGGATGAGGTCGAAGTAAGCATCCAGAAGGGAGGGATGCCCAGTCTTCCCTTGACAGCATCGTCGTGCATCAGCTTAGCAATGTCCTGTTGCTGCTGCAACATGTCCTCCATGTCGACATTGAAATCCTCCTGTTCTTGGCCCAGCAGATCCCATCGCTCACCAAAATCCGAAACATGTTGCACCATCCAAATGCGATCTGCCTCTGTTCTATCTTTAACGCGAGGATCAATCTCCATCTTCCCATAGTGGCTGTGGCTAAATGCTTCTTGTGCCATGTGCGCCAACGGTTGCAGCCTGGATTTCACAAAGGCTGCGTCGCCTGCGTTGAGCTGTGGAAGCGCGTCCGAGTACTTTTTCAGGTGCGAGACGACAGAGTGCGAAATCTGGCCCTCGTTGGCTGCCGTATAGTACCAAATGTCCTTTGCAATGCCGGCGTTTTGAATGCCTCGTGCCAGCAAGGTCCAGTATTGCAGATTGAGTGTTTCGTAGTGGAGCATGGCACGCCACTCCATTTGCTTGTTGTTGTTGTTGCTGCTGCCACTGTTGCTCGTCGAGGACAGCAGACGGCCACGTGTGGAGCTTTCTTCGTAGGGCTGAGAGCCGTCCTGTCTAAACTGCTTTCCAATGCGCATGCGGCAGCGATTGGCCACACGCAAAAACAGGCGCACGTCGTCGGTGAACGCAGCCATGGCTGTCACCTGCAAGTCGTACAAGACGCCTCTGTGATCCGTCATCTGGGCCAGGTGGATGCCTGTGGGCGAGGTGACCAAATATTCCAGAAATTCTGCCGTGATCGCCTGCAAATCAATGTATTCCTTGTGCGTCAGCGCCTGCATGTGTCTCAGCATGCGGATGCAGTCCAGCAGCGACGAAATGTCGGTTTTGGTGAGGTCGGACGTGTTGAGGATGCGGTTGTTGCTGTATTTGGGCACCACATGCGAGATGCGACTGAGGCTGGGAAAGTAGTAGCCTTGATCTGACAAAAAGTCCAGCAGATGGCTGTCGTCCGGGATGCGGCGTGCCGAGTTGTATTCGTCCTCGTCCTCCACCGCGTACTCGTTCAGAAAGTGCACGCGGATCAGGTTGGCTGCCCCGCGCCCAAACTTCTCCTCGCCCGTAAAGTAGTTGGCCATGGTCAGGATGGTGACATTCTGCGAGAGCGGGCCCAGCTCGTCCTTTTCTGGCACTGCGTCAAAGGGAAGGCCGTCTTCCTTGTCCGTCGCCGAAGACATGGGCGCAAGTCGCTTCTGGCTCTCCTCCAGGATGGCCTCTGCCTTGCGCTGCAGCGTTTCAATGGCGTAGCGAATTTCATAGTTCTTTGTCCAGTGGTCGTAGCGCACCTGGTTCATGGGCTTTTCATCGTACAAAAAGAGCTTGTCGTGGTGGAACGTCTTGCGGGCGATGCTCTCGTCCAAACTGTCCAGCGAAGACTGAATGGCCATGAGTCGATTGAAGGCGCGGATGGACGAGGCTTCCTTTTTGTTTTCCTCCTGCGACGGGTTGCCTGAAAACAGGCGAAACACCCAGCCAATGTTCTTAAAGTTGCCCTTGTCTTTGCTGTAGGGACGCTCTGTGGGCTCCCAGGGCACGGTGGGTCTGTTCAGTCGTCTGTTCTCTAAGGCGCCCAACCGCCACAGCAGCTCCAGCTTGCTTCTGCGTCCGTATCGCATGTTGAGGTTGTATTCTTCTGTTGCGTCGTAGCGAAAGATGATCTGCGGCTCCTCTGGCGTCTTTGGCCTCTCGTCCAGGTTGTTGAGCAGCACCGAGTTGTTGAGCAGTCGAGTCATGGGCACGACAAAGTACTTTGTGTCTTTGCCGTACTTGTCGAGCTGCGATCTGATCTCCTCGAATCCATTGTGGCTAAGATAGCAGTTGCCGTCAAAAGGCATAATCCACTTTGCGTTCGGCAAGGAACGTCCGTGCTCTATGGCTGTGTTGCGGCCTCCGTTCTGCAGTTGGTATGAGTACGCTACTATGTGATATACCCACACCCACCCACACACTTACATTGTTCATGGCATACAAGTTCTTGACATGGTAGGTATAATCGAGCGCTCTTAGTTTGGACACTTTGGAGAATCGTCGATAGTCGTCAGAATGCAGGAAATCAGCGTCAGGAAACTTCTCCAGTTGAAAGTCCAGCTTTTCGTATTCTTCTTGCACAAAGGGGACACGGATGTAGTCCATGTTGTAGCTATCCAGCAGTCGGATGATGGTGGCCTCGTTGACAGGGTCGATGATGCGGTTCAGCAGAAAGATCTTGTGGGTGTCTGGGAAGCTGGGCTCGTGGTCCAGTATAAACTGCAGGTTGGAGAGCGTCTGGCCCTCCTTGTGTCGAGGCGGCAGGTCGTTGCCGATGATGCGGTAGAGGATGATCTTGTCCCTGGTCGCAGGCGGGTGGTTCTCTTTGATGTTCCACGAGGGATGTGTCTTGTAGTCGGGTGTGTTTCGCACAAAGCGGAAGAAGGGGATGTAGCCAAAGATGAACAGCAGGCCCACGACAATCATAAACAGCTTGAGCCATTTTGATTGTTGCGACGACGACGACGAGTAGTAGAGCGACTTTTTCAGCTTCTTGTCCTTTTGGTAGACGCCTCCTCCTGCTGCTGCTGCTGCTCCTCTGGTAGGAGAGGGGCCCAAATCGAGTGATAGCATTTCAGGCTGTTGGTTGTTGTTGAGGGTTGGGATATGAGACTGGCTTGGTTTTCGATGTTTTGGATGAATGGAAGAAGAAACAGTTGTATTCGAAGTAGACCGGCTGGAAGTTACATCATGGTTTAAAAAAGGTGGTAACATCCTTATTTTAGGTCCAAATGGGGGGGTGTCTGTTTGCGTCCAAGGAAGGGGGGTTGCTCTTGCTGAGGGAAAAAAAAAAGAGACCTCTTGGCTGTGTCAAAGGGGAGAAAGGACGAGGTGATTAGATGCAAATATAAACAAAAAAAGAGCGAGAAAGAAAATCCTTGGTGTCTAGATTGTTTGTTTGTGCCACACCCAACAAGTTTATCTCCTTTTGAAAACCAGAGATGATGTATAAATATCTTTTTTTTTTTTTTAGTGTTGGCTTTCTATTTGTTTGGGCTGATATATTACAGCTCTAGTAGCACACACATTGGGCTATATGTAGACTATACAAGGGAGAGGAGAGCCACCTTGTGTATATACGATCAACATGACGATAGACGCTGGAAACAGCCATCTCAAAACAAGGGGCCGAAAAAAGGGGGCATATCAACATCTACCCAATCATTGATTAGACCCTATCCAATATAAATTAAATTTTTTGATCTATATAACGAGCTTGGCACATTCACTAGTTTATTTTTCTTCAGCGTAATGGCTCGGTTTCTCTCTCGAGCCACGAGAGCGCCTTGTTGTCCAAGAGCGGCTCCAAGACGTCCCGACACTCCTGGTGGTATTGGTTGATCCACAGCTTATCGCTTGCTGTCAACAAGCCATCCTCCAGCAGCTTTCTTCCAATCGGCACAAAGGTAACATGCTCAAATCCCAACGAGTCTGTATTCCCAAAGCGATAAGGTGTAGATGCTCTGCGAACAGTCAGCACATTTTCGATTCTGATGCCGAATTGGCCATCTTCGTAATAGCCTGGTTCTAAATGACAAATCATGGTGAGTACTACTATGATGCAACAGATGATGGAGGACGCTTTTTACCGTTGGTGACAACCATGCCGGGTTGCAGTGGCACCGCATTGTAGGAGGCTCTGCTGCCAATGCCATGGGGTCCTTCATGCACATTGAGATAGGCACCCACACCGTGACCCACGCCATGTCTAAAATTAAGTCCATCCTTCCAAAGCGCAAGTCGAGCAATGGCGTCTAGCTGATACCCTGTTGTGCCTTGAGGAAACACAGCCTGATCCACTGCAATATGGCACTGCAAGACCCGAGTAAATGCCCTCTTTTGGAATTCAGTGGGCTCGCCATCAAACATGTACGTTCTCGTCACGTCTGTGGTGCCGTCCACGTACTGCGCACCTGAATCGCACAGATAGATGCGACGTGGGTTGATGATGGCTGAATCTGCAGCATCTGGTTGGTAATGAATAATAGCTCCATTTGGACCAGTAGCGGCAATGGTGTCAAATGACAGGCCAACATAGGTCGGATCCAATTGACGCATGGATGCTAAATGATCTGCAGCTTCCGATTCCCGAATCGTCTGTTTGTGAGTCGTCAGTGCCTCGGAGAGCCATGCGAAATGCTTGCACAGAGCAACAGCGTCCCGCTTGTGGCAGCTACGGATGCCGTTGAGCTCAGATTCGTTCTTGATGGCCTTGGCCATGCTGATAAAGGAGGAGGGCCCTTGTTGAGATTTAATGTTTGTCTACAATACATAAATGTCAATTTCTTTCTAAATCATCTCGCAGGCAATATAAATATTTATACTTTTCCAATGGCTTCACAAATGGACATATTGGTGGTGCTGGGATCAATCAGGAACGGCTGATTCAGACGGCTGAGATCCGATAAAACCTGGTCATAGTTGGCAAGTTGCACACCTGCTTCCTTGAGATGCGCCTTCACCTGGTCTGACAGCTTGGCAGAGGGCTGCAGATACAGCGTTGCTTGCTGTGGAGTCACCACCACGTACGAAAAGAAGACGGGACTGCAGTGAATGTCAGAGCCTCGCAAATTCAGTAGCCATGCAATCTCATCAAGCGCAGACACAATGACGCTGTTGTTGTCGCATGCTTTTCGTAGCTCGCTCAGCTTGGATTTCACAGATTTTCCTGCGTACTGGATGGGATGCACTTTGATAGGTTCAGACGGCCTTGATGGACGATCCGTAGATCGAATGTGATCGACAGGGTTTTCGGTAACATAGACTAGTTTTGAACCAATGGAGCTCAATGCCTTGTCCAACTCTTGAGCCTCTTGCATGGTAATGACAGAAGGGTCAATGCCAATGGATGAATTGGGCGGCAGATTCTATATGTATTCATTGGGCATCATCAGCATCTGCTGTTGCTGCTATCCACTCTTACCAATGTGCCTATATACTACTATATACCTTTATGTACTCTTGCCATGTTGGCACACCGGGAATGCCTTGTTTCATTAATTTCCAGTGCTTTTCATCTAGCTCCTTGGAAGCCTGCAAAAAGTATCTGCCATCTGTGAACAATGCTGCATCTTGTTTTGTTACAACTGCACATCCTATTTTGAATGAGAGAGAAAAAGGTTGGGGCTCTGTTTACAATAATGGCTAGCTGTGTGTCTGTCAGTTTATACCTGCAGACCCTGTGAATCCCGAAATCCAAGCTCTTCTATTGTCACATTCTGCTGTATATTCGCTCTGTGTGATTCAGTTGGAATTGAGTTGTAGTTATATATCAAGCCGACATTCTATATTACCTGATGAGCATCTTCAGAAGGTACGACACTATTCATTTGAGGCAGTGATTAGAAGAGGGGCAACATGCAGTTATTTTCGGTAATGACAACTTACAAGGCATCGAGATTATTCATTGCAGCTCTCAAAGCAGTTAATTTAGTGCCTGCATCTTTGTGTAAACTTGTAGAGTATGAGCGAGCAAAGTTCAGATGTCTCAAGATGGTTCTCTTGACAGCAGCCATAATCTTATGTATATGTAATGAACAACAAAGAAAACGCAAAACATGGCTAAAAGCCGGTCGTTTAAAAACCTTGTTGGCACCGGAAATTCCCATCATTTACCTGGTTGTTACTACTATACTAGCAAGACTCATTTGCAGCAGCAGCAGCAGCAGTAGCAGCAGGCTGTCCAATGGAACCGACAGGCATGAATGCTTTGGTCTGTGCATACATTTACACGGTGCAGTTGCGTGTGCGAATCATTCTCATCATTTGACAGCTTCCAGCGTTTGCGTAGTAGTAGTATAGCAGCAGCTAGACTCGTGTGCTTACAAATTTGGACAAATTTAATGAATTTTGCCAGTGCAAATGAACCTGTATCTTTTGTATCATAGTTTTCATTGTTTTTGGGTCGTTTTATTTATATATGACAATTTATAAGAAGTGTTGAGTGTTGTATTATGTAAATCGATGCATGTAAAGCATTTAATGAGCATCATCACGCTTGATAATGTAATCAATGGCTTGTTGAACACTGTGAATGGCATCAGCATCCTTGTCAGGGATTTCGACAGAGAACTCTTCCTCAATGGCCATGACAACTTCAACTGTATCCAAACTATCCAAACCAAGGTCCTTGACAAAGTTGGATTCGGCTGTCACCTAATGCCATGTTTTAAAAGAGTGCATCAGTACACGAGAATCCCATCAATCCATGGCCCTTATCACTCTTTGCCTGTCTGACTGCCAGACTCTTTTGTCCCCCCCCCCCACAAAATCACCATGATATTTACCTTGCTGCCATCAACCTTGTCAAAACTCTTTACAACATCAAGAACACGAGATTGAACATCTTCTCTGGGAAGAGTAGCGTACATGCGGAGCATGGAGGGAGTGGCCATGCGGACCATGTTGGTGCGTTGAGTAGTAGCAACTCTGGAAGCAGCGTTCAAAATGACGTTGGGACGAAGGAACATGTTGTGTATTTGATTAATATAATTTAAGGTAAAAGGGAGAAAAAAGAGATGTTGCGAGGGTGTGCAAGCACAAAACCAAGAGGATTTCAATGTCCCTGCCCTTTCCACGCTTTGAATGACCGATGTCGAGATGCGTCATCCCCTCGTCTTTCTGATGTGGTTGATGTTACTATGATACTTGCTTGCTATCAAATGTCCAAGGTAATGCGTGGATGGTGAGGACCTCGGTCTAGGTTATATCAGGCCAATGATAGCGTACAGCATTATATCTACCAAGAGCCTTTATGATGGACATTTACACATTTTCAACATGGATCCCCAATCTAGCATGTCTATTCAAATTAAGCTCTCAAAAGATGAAGCTGCCTGAAAAGGTCAATCGAGATCAAATGGCCAGTCATTGACGCAATGCGCTTTGATGCATTATTAGCTTTGAGCAAGCTAAATGATATTTGATTTCAAGTGAAGCGTCTTTTTTTATAAACGCAACGAGCTGTAATCGACCCTCGAACTATGGGCTTACCCAAATAATGCAATGTTGGATCTTACGAAATGGATCAACTCTGTTCATTTGTTGGACGCTATATGATCTCTAACAGTAAAGGAAAGCTATATCAAAGTCGGGCTAGAGACATACTCCTTTTCGCTCATCCGTCAAATGACACAGTGCCGGTCAATCGATTCGATGCCTGCTACAAAAACAGTTTTTTCCATCGATTTTGGATATTAGGCACGCTTTTTGGGTGAATCTATGCAGAAATCCTCTGGGAATTTTGCGCTTTTCAATGGAAGAAGCATTTGGCAATGCACTGTTTCGCTAAATGATGGACTACAGATCATCAGATCAGATGTTAATAAGCACAAGGTTCATTGAGCAGCCCTCAAATGTATTTACCACTGTAAAATCAAGTGTTTGAATCGCTTGTATCTCGCCAAAGAAGCGCGATCTCGGCCTCGAAACAGGTGTAATCGTGTTCTGCGACCTGACATTAGGCTATGGATCACTTTTCAGTGATTTTTTGGGGATCGAGTTGATGATCGATTTTTGGCAAATTTTGCCCTGTACTAGCAAGGGAAAAATGGATGATTTTGAATGATGAAGGTTTTCACCTCGAAAATGAAGTTTTCTATTAAGGTGTTCCTAAGCTCAAACGAACCGCAGAAAAGCATAGGAGCATGTAAAAGTGTCGTTGGATCAATTTATTATAGTGTTTGTAGACATTTCCTCCGAAAACCTGTTTTACATTTTTTGACAGTTGCTCATCACAAACTAAAGGGATCGCTTTGGAATTAACACCATTAGATTCCTCGTCCAATTTTACATGTATAGGTCTAGAGAAATACCTGCTGTTCGAGTAGTAGAATCTTGTGTAATTGCCCCTGAAAGGGTTTTGGATGTCCAAAAGAAGGATCTGGAGGACCAGTGGCAGCAGGCAGCTCTAAAATTCAATCCCAGCCAGGCTGTGTTTTTGCCCTGGTAGCCATCTTTTGTGTAGTAAAAGACACTGTATAGACGTCTAATTGCTCAATCTCTGCCGGTAGCGCCCTGTAGGTTCCAATCTCATGCTACTGCATTTTGAAATCTGGCATTTGAGTATACATGTTAAGTGTCTCCCTTTGTTATTGGGCACGTTTCTTGGATTCAGATGACAGCTTCGATGAGATGTTCTGCTATGGCCTTCTGAGCCGAATCGACATGGATTTGCCATATTTTAGCGACTGATTAAAATTAAATATAGCCTATAGATTATTCACGATATCAATTTTTGCCCAGCGTGCTCCTGTCCAATACACACCAACCCATCTTTTCAAATTGAAATTATTTGTTTCGCACCGAGTCCCAGTATAATAATTGATGGTGGTGCAAATAGTAACGCCCTTTATAGTCATGATCAAGATGAGTTTGTTGGGTATACATATAATCATTTAATATCCAGGTATACTGAGAGGGCTATGGAATGATACGTTCATTGGGTAATTCGCACAGTGTCTCTAATATGTAGCGAAATCAGTCGGCTATGGCATCAAACTTATACACCCACCACCAAAGATGCATTAATGTGACTCTACATGAGCTCGTGATGATTTGCTGTGGAATAGTAAGCTTTCGATGTGAATTTTGCATAACTTATCTACTCGTCTTTTTTCTTTCTCTCTCTCTCTCTCTTTTTTTTATACATACATCTTTTTAAATCCAAAGCTCCATCTTTCACGGTATTTCTAATTGATTGTGTACAAGCTTTTTGCCATGACACACCACATCCATGAACAAAAGCACGACGATAACGAACTGCCTCAGCCTCACAACAGCAACCACATTAGCACAGCGCCTCTCAAAGACAAGCTACTAACAAATTCTAGTTATCTGGCAGCAGAGATTCCGCTGAAATTGGGGCATTTCATGTCAAACCTGTGGATATCTGGCTCAGAGCTCTCCAACTCGTTCTTTCTTCAAAATGGAGAATGCAACCCTGATTCAGAAAATGCTCAGATCATTTGGCTGCTGGGCCGTCCCTACCAGAG
The DNA here is from genome assembly GCA_037040325.1 of Mucor sp. M7501. Lineage (NCBI taxonomy): Eukaryota > Fungi > Mucoromycota > Mucoromycetes > Mucorales > Mucoraceae > Mucor > Mucor sp. M7501. The sequence continues at coordinate 12,189 of JAXQGS010000153.1, read as the reverse complement.
CAAGCCTTTGGATCAGATGCAGCAGGCCATCTTGGATGCACAAAAGGATGAAATGTTTAGACCTGGTGGCGGCGTTGCTGATAGAGACGATCAACAAGAGGTTCATAAAGACAATGCGTCCATGGTGTGGCCGCCTGATTTCTATGATGATTTTACCTCCCGATTATGGATGACCTATCGTCACAACTACCCTCCCATCCGCCCATCTAATCACAAGACAGACATAGGATGGGGTTGTATGCTGAGAAGCGGCCAAAGTCTACTAGCAAACACACTGTTGATTCACTTTTTATCAAGAGGTAATGATGGCTGTTGCATGGATGCTGCGGTTCATTTATTGACCAATGATGACGAAACCGTAGATTGGAGACGACAAAAGCAAACAGCAGCAACCAGGCTACAGTATGGAAAGGTAATACTATGATTGGGATTGGGAGCTCTGTAATGGAAAAAGAGCCATTGACGCTTTTTTGCAAGATTATCCATTGGTTTTTGGATGAACTGTCACCGAGAGCGCCATTTTCAATCCACAGAATAGCGCTGTTGGGCAAGCAGTTGGGCAAGAACATTGGAGAGTGGTTTGGGCCCAGTACAATCAGTCAAGTGATCCAGTATGTTGACCATCATCATTCGGCAGTGATGGCTATGCACTAATTGCCTTGATTAGAGCACTCGTATCAGACTTCCAGCCTGCTGATTTATCAGTCTATATCGCTACAGACGGCACCATCTACTTGGATGGCGTGCAAGACGTTACAACAGGGAAGAAGCCAAGGGGCGATTTCAGCTACTTTACAAACAAGCTATCTTCAAGCACTTCAGATGAGGGCAGAGAGGAGGCAAAACACCTATACGATGCAAGCAGCACACCACAGGAACAGGAACACGCTACATCACCCAATGCAGATTCATCAGACGATAACGACACCGCATTCAAGCCTGTACTGATGCTGGTAGCCTTGAGATTGGGCATTGATTCGCTTCATCCTACCTACTATCCTGCATTGAAAGCGTGCTTTGAGCTGCCCTCCTTTGTAGGCATTGCTGGTGGCAGGCCCAATTCATCTCTCTACTTTATAGGCCTACAAGGAGACGATTTAATATACCTCGATCCACATTTCTCTAGACCGGCACTGGAAACAAAGAGCTTACCTGAATACACCAGGGAGGATTTCAGCACGTATCATTGTACTATACCTCGCCGAATTCCTATTGCTAATTTGGATCCTTCCATGATGCTTGGATTTTATTGTCGTACGCAAAGAGAGCTGGATTTGTTTTGTGATCAGATCAAAACTGTAAGTGATGGTCAAGTCGTGTTGACGTGCTGTGTATAAAAGCTCATGTGGAACTTTACTAGATATCTCAAAAGCACACTGCTATCTTTAGTATTCAACAAAGTGCGCCTGAATATGATGAAGATGTTCGCAGCGAAAATGATTTCGGGGTGATGAGTGATGACGATGATCCATTGGAAAACGAAAGCAAGTGCAAAAACGATGGCAACAGTGATAGCGACGACAATTCCATCTTTTAAAGCAAAAAAAAAAGACATGTATTCATTATAAATATCTATACCAGTAGTTGAAATAAACGATCAAAAGAATGTATATTCTACATGTGTGCTCTGGGCATTTCTTTATCATGGAAGTTGGTATAGATTTGTGGCTAGCTAATACGAGCTGTTATAACACTCGAATGTGAATCTTATTACCCACTGACGCGACAAGCTCTACTATACTACATGTTGAGCGACTGAAATTAACTAATGCAACAACAATGTCCGTGCCAGTATCATTACTACTACTGTCCTAATAAACGTGGCGAACAATTGACAACATTTTAATCTATCCTTTTTACAATAATCCATTGTTGTATTTTCTCGGAAATATATGATCATAATACCTGAATTATGGTATTTTATCTGTGAATTCGAGACCCCCTTGATTTATACTCATTGCCCATTTTGATTGTGAGCGAGGAGAAATACAGGCCGGGTATTACAAATACCATCATCAACACGTAAATCTGGATACAATCTCACGAGGTAGTATAGTAGTAACAATGAAATTTCTCTTGGTCGTTCATGTATCAAAAAAAAAGGAACATGTGCTTCTCATAAATTGGAAATGATCAGCTCATGTGGTTATTTTTTGAATTCTTTATTGAGATATGAACAATCGAGTGATAAAGAGACAAAGAGGGAGAGTCGTAGGAAAAGCCATTATCGCTACAATGGTGAAATGGAGGTTAGCAAAATAGAAAAGAGAGAAAATGCCATTTATATTTATTATATTTCATTGTATACAACACATGCTATATGAACTACTCATATGGATGATCATGCTATAAAAGAGACATGCAACTTGGAGGGCAATGGGAAAAGAACAAAGAATATACAACTTTAGTAAAAAGACTACTTATAAAAAAAAGGGGGGGAGAAGCAAGGGTGCGTGGGGTGGGGGGTGGGGTATGCATTTGAATGAACCAAACTTGAACAATGAACAAAGAGGTGGGAGGTAATGAATTAGAGAGAGCAATGAGTGTATGATGAGATGTGGTGGATTTGAACAGATTACAAGCAGCTTGTTAAAGATGAAGCGGATGATGAGGATGTGGATGAACTACTCGATGTCTCCTTTCCCTTGTGTTTGGACATGTACTTTGGTGGTGATAAGGCTCTCATGAATCGCAATTTGTGTGCCTTTTTGTTTGCCAACACCATCTTCTTCTTTACTGGCAAATCCTCATTGTCTGAAAAGTAATCTTCGACGTTAATTTGTCGTAACGGGATGCGATCATGTACAGCATTCTCCTCTTCTTGTGGCGATGTGCGTCTGATTTTCTTTTCGTACTGTTGTCGACTATGCCAGTTACGGGGCGGTCTATTCTCCTCATCATCGTCGTCTTGTTCATCCAATTTGCTCTCCTCGTCTTGGAAGATGTTGTTGGTGGCACTGGTGCCATTGTCCTCGTAAATGCAGGATAGCCAAGCTGAGCTGGGGTCATAGAAATCGCCGTATTCATTGTCCATTCGATGTTGATTGTCTTGCTCCTCTTGTTCCTCGTCTTCGTCTTCGTCGTCGTCTTCGTCGAAAATAGATCGCTTGAATCCATTGGATGGTGGTGGGGGCGAAAGAGCCATGGGCTCATCGTCAAAGATGGAGCTCCTGGTGATGGGTCGTTCGGGCGACGACATGGGACATAGGCTGGAAGAGAAGAATTCTCCCTCGTCAGATTCTTCGTCTTCAGAGAAAGAGAAATCCTTTGACGCTTTCGTGTCCATCATACTGATTTTATCGGCATTCAAGAACATGTCCAGGTTGGGGTGGGGCGAGGATGATTTGGCAGCCTGCTCTTCCTTCTCTTCACGGACAGCCTGCATCAACTTGTCGGTAAAGTTGGAGGCTGGCATTTGGTATTGAACAGTTCTCATGCGAGAGCCGTTTGATTGTGAGTTGAGTGTCATTCGAGAAAGTCGGGTGCAGGGCGTGAAAGTGTAGCATGGGTTCTGCGTGGCAGCAGTGGCGGCGTCTACTGGTGTTGGCTCAGTGTCCTCATCGTCAAAGATGCTGTATGTCGAGCGTCGAGGTGTTTGTAAACCTTGTTGATTTGACATGTTTGTATTGCTGTTAGTAAAGATGTAAGTGAACGGCTGATGAAAAAACAATTGGAAAACGAGAAAAAAAGGGAGGAAAAAGGAAAAGGGGAAACGAGCGTCCAAGAAATAATCCTTGGGAATATCATGATTCCATTTGTTTGTTCTACACCTGCCCAATCAACATGGCTAAACCAACACTCGCAACTCCTTATTAGGGAATCAGCTGTTTTAACGCGTCTAGATTGAAGAGAAAAGATTTTCATCCTATCACAATGACGCATGATCTCGAACGGATACAAAACACTGGCGAGACAGACCCTATATACAGTACTTTGCTCTCACATATATCCAAGATCCGGGGCTTATTTTGTAATAACATATCATTCAGGGACGCCTCGAATGTATACAGCATGGCCGTAAATCAGATCCACATCTCTGCATTACCGTCGTCTACGGAGCCTCATTATGGATGCATAGCAACCAGCTTTCCGTGCCTGGTCTCTGTAGCAACAATCAGCATCTCTACCGTTACTAGGCATGTTCAAAAGTTGTCTGTAGGCTCACTCCAATTCAATCGTAACAAGGAACAAAAGAGAGAGAGGGAAAATTGGAAAAAAAGACAAAAGATAAGAAATAGGTACCTGTGAAAACAGATGCTGATTACTACTACTCGTGTAACGAGAATTCTGAAAGGATTTCGATACTATGGAAAAGAGGGTATTTCTAGTCGATATACCTGGTATAAAATGTTCACAAGATACTTGATTTTGTATCCTCTTTCTTTATTCTTTTTGAATTAAACAGTAAAAAAAAAACATGTCCTCCTCCAGCGCATCTCCTCCTCCTAGCCGCGAGCAAATGCTGAAGCATCTCACGCATACAGTCAAGGTGGCATCAAGAACCAAGTCCTTTGGCCGCCATCCCTTTGGCAGCATCCTTGTGGGCCCTGACAATGAAACCGTCTTGTTGGAGCAAGGCAACATTGACACGCTCCACCATGCCGAGAGCACGCTCTGCCATGTCGCCTGTAAGTAACAAGCTACAGCCAGCCAATGGTCACCATGTCTAATTATCGTACAGGGACCAACTTTTCGCCCGAGTACCTGTCCAACTGCACACTCTACACCAACTTTGAGCCTTGTGTCATGTGCGCTGGTTCATGCTACTGGGCCAACATTGGCAGAGTCGTGTACGGCATTGCAGAGGAACGCTTGTTGGAGCTGACAGGCAACAATGAAGAGAACCCTACCATGTCCATGCCCTGCAGAAAGGTGTTTGAAGCTGGCCAGCGTCCCGTTCAAGTAGAAGGGCCTTTCCCTGAATTGGAAAAGGAAATCATAGCAGACCATTTAGAGTTCTGGACAAAGTAAAACTTAGAGGCTATTTACATAAAGGCTACGTCTTGTAAATATACAATGAAATCCTATCCCCCTTTTTTTTCTTCCTTCTTTCTTTCTTTATCCTTTTTATTGTTGCAATGGGGCAATGCTGTTCTTCCAGCGAGATCAATAGTGAGCAAGCCGTCAAAAAGTTGCGCGATCAGGAAATCGATGAACAGCTAAAAAAAGATAGGCAAAAGATGAGCAATCAAGTCAAATTGCTGCTGCTGGGTATGTGTGTGTGTGTGTGTGTGTGTGTGTGTGTGTGTGTAATTGTACATGCCGTCTAACATGTAGACAACACACCATCAGGTGCTGGTGAATCGGGCAAATCGACACTGCTGAAACAGATGAGGATCATTCACGGCGGTGGATTTCAGCAGGACGAGAAGCTATCCTATCGAGAAATCATATACAGCAATGTCATCGAGTCCATGAAGTCCATCCTGAGCGCCATGCAGAAATTCAACCTGCCACTTGTGCGACCAGAGGAGGAATACGCAGTGGCCTTTGATCTCGTCAACGACCTGCCAGAGCAAACGGAATGCGACTACCATCTGCCATCAGAAATAGCCTTGGCCATAAAACTGCTGTGGGAGGACGATGGTGTTTTGCAGGCCTACAACAGGCGAAACGAGTACCAGTTGCATGACTCTGCAGCATAGTGAGTTTGGGATCACTCCCTAATTTACAGTGACATGCTCCTGACGACTCACCTTTTTTTTTGATTGTCTATATAGCTACTTTGATGCCATCGACCGCCTCTCTGAATCAGACTACATGCCGAGCGATCAGGATGTGCTGAGAACGCGAGTAAAGACCATTGGCATCACAGAGACACAGCTGGACGTGGGTCCGTTGACGTATCGCATGGTGGATGTAGGCGGGCAGAGATCAGAGCGCAAAAAGTGGATCCACTGCTTTGAGGATGTCACTGCCATCATCTTTATGGTAGCCATCTCAGAGTACGACCAGGTGCTCTTTGAAGACGAATCCGTGAATAGAATGACGGAATCGTTGACACTGTTTCAATCCATCTGCAACATGGAATGGTTCTCCAAAACGTCCATCATTCTGTTTATGAACAAGACTGATATATTCAAAAAGAAGCTGAAATCAAGCCCATTGAAGCTGTATTTTCCTAAATACAAAGGTACGCTTGGGATAGATGTCTGTCTGTCGATATAATAGAAGTCTAATTTTAGGGCTGTAGGCGGCAGTGATTATGACAGTGCCTCTCGTTTCCTGATGGAGCTCTTCCAGAATTTGACAGTGAAGAACTCGGATAAACGAGTGTACACACACTTTACTTGTGCGACAGACACCAAGCAAATCGCCTTTGTCATGTCGGCAGTGAACGATATCATACTGCAATCCACATTGAGGGATGTAGGGCTTCTGTAGTAGCTGTGCCATTTTGTATTTATAGCCCTTTAATAAACTCGTGCAGTTTGACATTTGACATTCTAGAGAGAAAAAGGCGTAGACTATGGAATGGAGGTTTTTAAGTATAAAGACTTTTTCACGTTGAATATCATCCAGAAGCCTGGGATGTAGAAAAAAAGCTATTTCAACTCTTTTTTTTTCCCGTAATTTGGGTACATACATGTGTGGCTTATAGGGGCAACTTGTAGACAGCTTTTTTTTCATTAAACGTCCAGGTTAAAAAAAAAAATATGCTTTTTGCTTTTTTTTCCATTACTCATCATCACCAACATCCACCATGGCCGACAAAATGGATCACGATCATGAAGAACATGAGCATGAAAAGGACTCATTCGAGCCCTTGAAGGCAGAGTACTATGAGGGAAAGCATCTCTCTGCTCCTGTCAAGGAGATTCAGGTAGGCTTTCTTGGCATGTCAGCTTGTGCATCTCGGCTGATGGCTCTCTCTCTCTCTGAATTAGGACAAATGGAAGCTGCTGCCCGCCTTTTTAAAAGTCAAGGGTCTTGTCAAACAGCACATTGACTCGTTCAACTACTTTATCAATGTGGACCTGCGCAAAATCATCAAGGCCAACGAAAAAGTAACATCAGACGTGGATCCGCACTTTTACCTCAAGTAAAGAGAATGCTCATCACAGCAGCGCATGTTTTGCACAGCAGTACTAATCCTGTGTCATTAGGTACACGGGCATTCGTGTCGGCAGCCCAGAACGCACAGACGCAGATGTCGCCAACCGCAGCTACACACCGCACGAATGTCGTCTGCGTGATTTGACCTACTCTGCCAACATTTTCGTCGATGTCGAGTACACCCGTGGAAGGCAGATTGTCAAGCGAAAGAACGTCATGATTGGCCGACTGCCCATCATGCTGCGATCATCACACTGCGTATTGACGGGCAAAAACGAAGCGGAACTGGCCCGTATGAAGGAATGCCCTCTGGATCCAGGAGGCTACTTTGTCGTCAAGGGAACGGAAAAGGTCATTTTGGTGCAGGAGCAGCTTTCCAAGAATCGTATCATTGTCGACGTGGATAAAAAGAACAACATCATCGCCAACGTGCAGTCTTCCACCCACGAGCGCAAATCCAAGACAGCCATCTTTGTCAAGCACGGCAAGATCTACCTCAAGCACAACTCGATTGCAGAAGACATCCCCGTCGCCATCTTCCTCAAGGCGCTGGGCGTCCAGTCAGACAGGGAGATTGCGCAACTGGTCTGCGGCAACGACCACGACCTGAACGACGTGTTTGCCATCAACATTGAAGAGTCGTCTCGTCTGCGTGTGTTTACTCAGATGCAGGCTCTGGACTATATTGGCGCCAAAGTCAAGATCAACCGCAAATTGTCCACTGTGCGCAAGACACTGGCCGAAGAAGCGCTCGAAGTACTCGCCACTGTCATCCTGGCCCACGTGCCTGTCGAGAACCTCAACTTCCGAGAAAAGAGCATCTACGCTGCCGTCATGATCCGCCGTGTCTTGGTTGCCATGACAGATGAAGTGCAAGTCGATGATCGTGATTATGTGGGTAACAAGCGTCTGGAATTGGCTGGTCAGCTGCTGTCGCTCTTGTTTGAGGATCTGTTCAAAAAGTTCAACTCTGACCTCAAGCTGAATGCAGACAAGGTGCTCAAGAAGCCCAACCGCACGCAAGAGTTTGACATCTTTAACCAGCTGGTGCTGCACGGCGACCACATCACCAGTGGCTTCATCCGCGCCATCTCCACCGGCAACTGGGTGCTGAAGCGTTTCAAGATGGACCGTGCAGGCATCACACAAGTCCTGTCTCGTCTGTCGTATATCTCTGCCCTGGGTATGATGACTCGTATCTCGTCTCAGTTCGAAAAGACCAGAAAGGTGTCTGGCCCAAGAGCCCTGCAGCCCTCGCAGTGGGGTATGCTGTGTCCGTCTGATACGCCTGAAGGTGAAGCGTGTGGTTTGGTAAAGAACTTGGCTCTGATGACGCATATTACAACCGATCAAGAAGAAGACCCTATCCGCAAGATTGCCTTTGCACTGGGTATCGAGGACGTCAATCTGCTGACGGGTGCAGAACTCTACCAGCCCAACACCTTCATCGTGCTCATGAACGGTGTCATCCTGGGCGTCACGCGTCGTGTGCAGCAGTTTGTAGGCAGCTTCCGCCGTCTTCGTCGTGCGGGCCGTGTCTCTGAATTCGTGTCTGTGTTTGTCAATACGCATCAAAGAACCGTCAACCTGTCTTCTGATGGTGGCCGTATCTGTAGACCGCTCATCATTGTGGAAAACCAAAAGCCAGCAGTAACCCAACAACACGTCAACGACCTGATTGCAGAGAAGCTGACATTCGACGACTTTTTAAAGATGGGCCTCGTCGAGTACGTGGATGTAAACGAAGAGAGCGATTCCAACATTGCAGTTTATGAAAAGGACATTATACCACAAACCACTCATTTAGAAATTGAGCCTTTTACTATTCTTGGTGCTGTCGCTGGTCTCATTCCCTATCCTCATCACAACCAGTCGCCCCGTAACACCTACCAATGTGCTATGGGTAAGCAGGCCATTGGTGCTATTGGCTACAACCAGCTGAACCGTATCGAGACGCTGATCTACTTGATGGTGTATCCTCAGCAGCCCATGGTCAAGACAAAGACCATTGAATTGATTGGTTACGATAAGCTGCCTGCTGGTCAAAACGCCACTGTGGCTGTCATGAGTTACTCGGGTTACGATATTGAAGATGCCTTGGTGTTGAACAAGTCTGGTCTGGACAGAGGCTTTGGTCGTTGTCAAGTGATGCGTAAGTATGCCAACCTGGTGAAGCGCTATCCCAACGGCACACACGATCGTTTGGCAGATCCTCCCGCTAGAGACTCTGATATGTGGAACGACAGTTTTGATGCCATTGAGCAAGATGGTATTGCTGGTGTGGGCGAACCTCTGGAAATGGGCTCTGTATTCATCAACAAACAAACGCCTGTCAGCAGCGGCATTGATGCTGGTGTGCCTGGTGCCGCTCAAAGTGTTGCTTACAAACCTCAGCCTCAGCGTTACAAGTCGCCTCAAACGGGTTACGTCGACAAGGTCCTCTTTACCACGACAGAGTCAGATCAGACACTGATCAAGGTCAACATTCGTCAAACACGTCGTCCAGAGCTGGGTGACAAGTTCTCTTCTCGTCACGGGCAAAAGGGTGTCTGTGGTATCATTGTCCAACAAGAAGACATGCCCTTTTCTGATTTGGGTGTCTGTCCTGACATCATTATGAATCCTCACGGTTTCCCATCTCGTATGACAGTCGGTAAGATGATTGAGTTGTTGGCTGGTAAGGCTGGTGTGTTGGACGGTTCGCTGCAGTATGGTACTGCATTTGGCGGCTCCAAGGTGGAAGATATGAGTCAGATTTTGATCAATCATGGCTTTAATTACTCTGGCAAGGACTATGTGACATCGGGTATTACGGGTGAACCCCTTTCTGCGTATATTTTCTTTGGTCCCATCTACTATCAAAAGTTGAAGCACATGGTGATGGATAAGATGCACGCTCGAGCAAGGTAAATAGCACTCCATAATAGATAGATTCATGTTGAGATGACTTACATACACACTCATTCAATGCAGGGGTCCTCGTGCTACTCTCACTCGTCAGCCCACAGAAGGTCGTTCCAGAGACGGTGGTCTTCGTCTTGGTGAAATGGAGCGTGATTGTTTGATCGGTTACGGTGCTTCCATGTTGCTGCTTGAACGTCTTATGATTTCTTCAGATGCATTTGAGGTCCATATCTGTGACAAGTGTGGTTTGATCGGTTACTCTGGTTGGTGCCAATACTGCAAGAGCTCCAAATACATGAAGACGATGGAAATACCCTATGCTGCTAAACTGCTCTTCCAAGAATTGATGGCAATGAATATCTCACCCAGAATGATCTTGGAAGATGCCATCTAGTTTCCTTCTCCTTCTTCTTTCTTTTTTTATTTTTTGGACTTCATCACAACTTGTCTTCTTTTCTCTCACACACACACACACACATATTGTAAATACTAATAAAGTTCTATCCACATCAGTTGGATTTGCATGAATTACAAAATGACAAAGTAGTCCATAGCCCAAGTGCAAGTGATTTCTGTCCAATCAACCACGACCAAGCTTTTCTTGAAAAAGCCTGCCTTTTCCATTTCACACCGCTTTCTTTTTCTTCATCATCTTTACATTACAATCATGCTTAAAATCATTACCTTTGCATTGCTCTTGTTTGTAGCGCTCATTGCTGGCAAGTACCTTTTTTTTATGTTGACGAATTGTATACCATAGTAGACTAATCATGTCTCTCCAAATATAGCTGCCGATATTGATTACATTATGGCCTTGAAATCACCAGTGACAGATAAAACCTATAAAGAAGCCAGAGCTGATGTAGAGTCTGCTGGCGGTAAGGTCACTTATGAATTCCGTGCTGCCTTCAAGGCTGTTCTTGTATCTTTACCTTCTGAACATGTAAGCACTCTGAGCTCAAAGCCCTATGTTGAATTTATGGAGGAAGATAAATCTGGTAAGCTGCGCATACATACAAGTGAGTGATGTCTTCTCACTATATTTTGTTTACCAGTTCACATTGCCTAAATGGATTCACTCCAGCAACTTTTCCTTTGCACTGTAAATAGTAGCCTCACCCATTATCAGATCTTTTGTAAAAAAAAAATTGGCTACAATTGAATAAAATTATTGATAAAACTGTTGTCATTGGGTTGTCGAGGGATTTCGCATGCCTTTGTACCTCGGATTCATGTCTGTTTTATAGTTTGATGGATACTACAAAGTAAGCCATCAACATTACTACTATCCTATAAAGAGGTAATTAGAGCAGCTGATGTGGTCAACCCTCTCAGGAAGACCCACTTTACACTTTTACTACTGAAAGCAAACACATGTGTGTTTACTCATCTGATACTTTCTTGGCATCATTAGTGATGATGACTAGCCAGTTAATTCTTGGGAGCTTCACTTAAGTGTAAATTAGATAATAAAGTAATCCATTCAACCGATCAATACGCATAATATCTTCAACATCCCGCTCAAGAAATCAGGAGGCAAACATGTTTACAATTTTTAATATTCAAAGATTTGAAAGATATACCATTATGAAGCTGCTTACTATGCTTACCAGCCAGCTTCCAGAGATGCGTTTGAAGAACGCAAAAGTCTTTCTGTTTCAAGATGATGGCAACTTTTGAGGATTGAGATTTGCTCTTTCATGACTTTACGGGATTCAGTTAGCTTGCTGCACCCAGAAAAGAAACTGCATTCTTATGTAGTCATATATCAATTGTCCTGATAAAGTTCCACACTTTACAAGGTTAGGATCATTCTTACAGTTCTCTAAAGAAAATACTTGCTGGAAAAAATAGTAAAGCTAATCCACCATCATTATAATGCAATAAATCTTAGTTTAATAATAAAAATAGCATCAAAGCTGTTGAAATACATCTGTATTATTGAAGCATAAATAAATCCAGTTATATTCGGTCATTCCACTTGAAGGACAAAATCAAACAGTGTTGCGAATGACAAAGAAAAAAGCAAACTTTGTAATGATTCAATTCCTGCCTTCCTCAAACAAATCATAGTATAATTAATTCAGGGCTGCATTCTAATTGGCCGATTGATGATTTGAAGTCCGATATCGAAGTTTTTGTTTGATTTCAGACCCCGCGCACGCGCTGATCACGCCAGTGCAATTGGATGGATTGTAGCTAGCATGGTTGTTGAGAAAAGTGCGATCT